>JBBJLS010000011.1:8996975-9007423 GCA_037577275.1 Bryconaethiops microstoma
TGGGTGTGTGTGTGTGTGTGTGAGTGAGAGAGAGTGAGAGAGAGAAAGAAAGAAAGAGAGAGAGAGAGAGAGAGAGAGAGAGAGAGTGAGAGAGAGAGAGAGAGTGAGAGTAAGTGAGTGAGTGAGTGAGTGAGTGAGTGAGAGTGTCTGTGTTATTGTTTTATTGATAACTTTCCCAAATTGTCATATTGTTTACTATGAGTTGATCATTTCAGTGGCACTGCAATTATCAATATTAAATGAAAAATCTTCCACACACACACACACACACACACACACACACACACACACAGCAGAGCTACAGAGTGAAACACAACGCGAGGGACAGAAAGAGTCAGCACCAGCCAGTAAGAGAGAGAGTGAGCAAGAGAATGTGTAAGGACACCAGAGACCCTGCTGATGTGAGTGACGAAGGACAGAAAAGAGGTGAAGCATAAAAAGAGGCCTGGAGAGAAAGAGGAAGATAAAGAGCAGGAATAAAGAGAGGGAGGGACAGAAAGAGAAAGAGGACAGAGGGTTCGTAATAGCCTGAGAAAGGTCTATTTTTGTAGTGTAAGTACTTCGGAAGGATTTATCGTGTTGCCAATAAAGACCATTTAAAGACGGCAGAGGTGAAATGAGGGGGAGACTCGAGTGTTTATGTGTGTGAGCGAACATTGCATGCCCTTCTGTGTTCACCCCTAGCAACAGAGAGGCCTACAGCAGGTTCTTGGAACACCAACATACACATGCACACACACGCACATTCACAAGCACACACACTCATCCAACAATCAGTTATATTCGCCCAAACACATTCTGCATAACTGATGAGACCGAGTAAATAATGAAAGACAATCTGCATAATTTATGACACATTCATTACTGCCGCAATATTTAAACAGTACTGAGAACACACACTGCAACACACACACACACACACACACACACACACACACACACACACACTCCAATACTGAGACTCAGATATTCTGGAACACTCCCTCTCTCTCACACGCGCGTACACACAGACAGCGCTAATGGCCATGACCCGTGCGGTAACTGGTATGTAATTTGATCCTGGTTCTTTACGAAGATTAAAGCGCGCTCAACCCTCAATATGACCTTCTTAAGGTGTGGGCGAGTCTGTGTGTGTCTCTGTGTGCGTGTGTGAACTAGAAAGACACAAATGAGAGAAAGTGCAGATTATGAATCAATACTTCACTTTTAAAGGATTGTATATTGTCCAACATGACTGCACTGAAGATCTTATTGCTATGTCTCAATCGGTTGTGAGAATTCTCCTACATGAAGCAACTACAGCAAGCTATTATTGCCTAAACGTTCTTGATATGATTACTGAAGCACCTAAAATTGTTACCAATGAGAAAATGTGTTGCTCTGTTATATTTACATACACAGTTATTCTAGGACTGCCATCACCATGGTGAAGCTTCCAGAGCAGCAAGTCACCATTAATGGCGTGCCATCGCTGTTTAAATTAGCTCTGCTTTGAGGCATGGAACTATTTTTTTCCCCCCAATGGCAGTGTGTAAAGTGAGCATTACAGCCTACAGTTTCTGGATGCATAAGGTTACAAGTGCAACGTAACCATTTAAAATTGTTTAGCCTTGGGCAAACATGAAAATATGGCTTGGACAGAAAGACTGGTTTGGGAAAAGAAAGCGTGAACAAGTACTGTTTAGTTTCTGCTGGTAATATACTGAAAAACATAATAATCAGAACCTTAAAATGTGTAAATTTTGGATTGCATAATGGCTCTAAACATGTGTTTGGATCTTTGGACTTTGCCATGGCTTTTCTATTGTCTAATTAACAGCACAAAAAAGGTTTCAGCAATTATTGAATTCAGTTGCAATTCTGGGTATTTTAAGAATATATATATGCAAAACAAAATGTACCTCTTATATTAGACATGGTTATCCTCCTAATAGGTAAAAAGGAGAATTCTACGATTTGTCAAACACCTCTGCCCAGTATGGAAGAGTATAAACGCCCAGCACTGAGTTGTGGAGCAGTGCTGTGTTCTCTGGAGTGTAAGAGCGTCATACCTTTGGGATGAGATGGCAAAGAGTTTGCGACGCAGAACTAATCATTCAGCACCAGTACTTGACTTCTCTAATGCTTTTGGGGCTGAATGCAAAGAAATGAGCAATGTTCCAACATCTAGTGTGATGCCTTACAGAAGCTACTACTGCTGCAAAGTAGAGAAACTCCCTGTTAACTCCCTGTTAATTTCAGATAAAACACTGGATGAGCTTCTGTCTAGAAACTGTCGGACATTCTACCTTTGCAATAGCCATGCTAGAAGGAATAGCTTGCTGTCTCTGTGTTTCCCCACCATCATAGAGGTATTCCCAAAATAGTCTATAACAGATTAGGTTTCTGGTCCTCTCCTAAGGCTTTTGACAAGCAGGGAAATACATAAGCTAAACACTCAAAACATCGGACTATATATAGATGCAGTCCTCGTCTCTAAATCAGAGAACATTCGAGCCAACCTGCTTTTAACATGTCAATCAGGAATTTTGTTAGAAGTCATAGGTAAACACTTGTACGCTGACAGGTACTCAGTATATTGCATGTTTGTATTTTGTGGATGCTTTGCACCTATGATTCTGTGACTGGTTTATTTGCATCTCAGTCAAACATTGCAGAGACAGCATCCTCAAAACTTACTCAGTCTGGCTTACGAGGCTGAATTTCAGCACATTTTTACACAGCCTGCAGTGAAACTGGTTTCATCTTGTGCAGTGTTTACACATAAACGAAGTACTTTGTGTTCAGAAGAAAGACTAAATTCTGTACTCTTCTCCTGTCTGTACATTCCTGTGTTTTTTTATAGACACTCTACTTCAAGCACTGTCCTCGACCAGTCGACTGCTGCCCACAGCACTGATGAGTGGGTTTTTCAGTCATCTACTTCACTGGTCTATGCAACCCCTAGTGCGTGAAAGAGAAAGAGCACAATCGAGCGAAAGATGGGAAGAGCAACAGGGACTGACACAGAGGGGAGAAAAAGGAGGCAAAGAAAAGATGAAATATAATAATAATACATTTCATTTATAGGCGCCTTTCTGGCACACAAGGACACTGTACAACAAAACAAGTGCAACAAACAGTAAAACCATAATAACAGACAAGATTAAAACGCATATACAATTTAGACCATTTAGACAGTGCAAATGAATGAGAAAGCACGCTTGAACACATGGGTTGAACAGTGCGAATTTAAAGTGTAAAAATGAATTGATGTTTCTGAGCTCAGGTGGTAGTCAGTTCCAGAGCTGGGGAGCAGAGCGGCTGAAAGCTCTGATCCCATAGTGGTAAGACGGGCAGAAGGGACAGTCAAATGGATGGAAGAGGATGATCTGAGGGTACGAGAGGGAGTGGCAACATGAAGGAGGTCAGACAGATATGGAGGGGCAAGGCCGTGAATGGACTTGAAGGTTAACAGAATAATTTTGAATTCAACCTGAAACTTAACCGAGAGCCAGTGGAGCTGCTGCAAAACGGGAGTTATATGATGGATAGAAGGAGTTCTGGTAATGATGCGTGCGGCTGAATTCTGAACCAGTTGAAGCTTGTGGAGAGTTTTGTGAGGGAGACTGAAAAGCAGGGAGTTACAATAATCCAAATGAGAAGTGACAAGACTGTGAACGAGGATGGCAGCAGTGTGAGGGGGTAAGAGAGGGACGGAGGCGGGTGATATTACAAAGATGAAAATATGCAGACCGGGTAATGTTATTGATATGAATGTCCTTGATATCTTCATTGCTGCGTTTCTGTGAGAGGGTACAGTGAAGTGTGTAAGTGTGTGTGTGTGTGTGTGTGTGTGTGTGTGTGTGTGTGTGTGCGTGTGTGTATTTGCAGAGGGTGACGGCACGAGAGCCGTGAGGTAAGGTACTTGCCACCTTCCCTCGCTTTGCCCTGCGGCAAAATCCTGGCCCAATTTGCTTAATTAAAAAGTGCTGATTGGTACACACAAACCTACACATACACCCACACCCTCACCAAACACAAAACACCACTCTATTTCATAACCTTCAGCACTTTCAAAACTCCACCACAACATTTAAATACTTTTCTCATCCTTGCTTTTCTCATACCTCTACATCCAGACTCCCTTGCACCACACGGCCCGGAAAAAAAAAAATAAAAAAATCTCTCAGTCTGGGCTTGGCAGCTCCACTCTAACCCTTCTGTTTCTCTCCATCTCCCGTCTGAGGCAGCTTTGAAGCTTCTGCCAGGGCTTCTGCTGTTTCTCCGTCCACATCAGCACCACTTTCCCCCAGTAGTACAGTCTTCAATTATGTTGGCACAAAACAGCACATTAAATTGCCAGAAATGAGGCCAGTATAGATAGCCACTTACTATGTGGACAGCTACTGACTCCATAAAGGCTTCACATACTGCTACTTATGATCTCTCATTTATATAGAGTACAAAGTGACCTTGCAGTATTTTACTACTACCACAATAAATGGCAATACCAAGCTATAATTAGGTTTGTGCAAAATCGCATATTAGGTTGTCAGGAACAAGGTATATATGGACAGCTACTAATTATTTGAATGACTTCTCACTATATTACCATACAGTTATACCTCTTATGGAAGACCATACAGTACTTCAAGTGGCCACATGGCCTTTTTAGTGGTCTCACAATAAACTGTACAAAACTATAATTACTCAGGCAGAAGGCCAAGACCAAGGGGCACATAGAAGGCCGCTAACTATCTGGATGACTACTGACCCCAGCAGAAAAGACTGGGTCAGATATCAGATGAAAAAGGACAAATATGTTCTAATACCATAACAAGTCTAATCTGATGTATTACAGAGTCACTTGCAGCACAATGTAACATAAATTGACTTGTAGCCAACATTTACTAAATCAATGAGTTAACTGTACATATAAGTTGCCATGGACACCAACTGAGGTTACACTGGGCACCTTTGATTTTATGAACAGCATCATTTTACTTTGGTGACTTTGTTTCCATTATTCTCCACCATCACTTTAAGCATCAACAGCTTGAAACACATAACAAAAGAGATAATATGTTTTTGTTCTGACTCTTAAATGAGTAAATCATATAGACTGGAAAATGGTAAGAACAATTAAATTATCCATTTGTCCCTGAAAAACAGAGGCTCTAAATTCGTTCAAATGATCATGCATTTAACAAGTGAAAATAAAATCCCAATTTAAAACAAAAACAAAATCAAGCCAGCTAAGCCTCCTTCTGTATGAGTGTGTTTTTGCGAGCATGTCAGCGGGCCAGGCTAAGGACGAATGGGTGAAACAAATGGTCTGTCAAGTACATGCACAGAAAACACAGTAAACTTTGTCTGGCTGCAGTAGCGCTTCTGCATTCTTTACATCCCTAGTACCAAATTATGTTTTATGATCATGGTTCCTTTCAGACTGTTCAATGCAGTTTCACTATCATGGCTTGTCTCAAGCTTTGGTCTGGATTAGAGGTCATTATCCCCTCTAGCTTTTGGTTTGGGATGGCAAATGCTCTCCCATAGTTGGGTATTAAGTGGGCTGTGTAGAAATAATAGTAACAATAATAATAATAATGACAATATATCTACAGAGATACTTATTACTATCAGCTTATATTCAAGCGTCAGTATCAGGAATCAAAAGGTATCATGCAATGTCTATTTACAGTTATCTCTCATGTAGAGGAAGTCTTTATTCTACTTACAACATTGAATTGAGGGGCTAATCTGGGCTAATCTAACCATAATCTGTTATGTGCCATGATCTTGTAACTGCTAGCTGCATATGTACTGTTGCATCTGTACGGCATTAAGTGTCAACTGTGTGCTGTCAAGGGTCAGCTGTTTACTTTTTTATTCTAGATGTAACTTAAAAAAAAAAAAAAAACTTAAAAAGAAGAAAAAGAAGCTAAAATGTAAGAAGCTGTCTGAGAAAGATGTCTCAGAAGGGAGATAAAGATATAGTTGTTGTCTTACTGGCTTCGGGAGTGGCAGATTAGGTAACTTTCTCATGGGCCAAATCAAACACCTCTGTGGGCCAACTTTGGATGGCCCAGGACTATACAATCTTTTACTGTTGCCAATAAATTTTAATCGATATAACACGCTTGCACTGAAATTGCCAATTGCTTTTCTGCGCAAATGAACTTCCCTCAGAAGATTAAAATAGGTTTAAGGGCCAGCTGCTCTAGACCTCTTTTGTCTCAGAGCAGTTAATTAGTACAGATAACTGAAACATAGTGCCCATTACAAAACACATCTGTTGTACTTCCCAACTCCAGCCGGCTCTGTCCACCAACTGGACTACTGACAGACCTGAATTCACCATTTGCATGGTAACAGGTAGTCAAGTTGGCTCTGCTGGGCCATTAGTGCAGTCTGCAGCTTGAGTGACATTTAGATTTGTTTGGATTCTGCTTCTGACAGATCGGTCCTAACAGTATAACGTGTGACAAATTGTACTACAGTGACTACTAGAACCTCCCTTATGTTATAATATCCTTAATGTCAGCCTCAACAATGCTTGTTGTCATGACAACAATGCACCTAATCATGGCCTATGGAGACTATTAGCAAAGTAATGTGGATTTGTACACAAACGAGGATTAAAGCATTAAACGGCTAATGCTCAGGTTTTCACTAAAGCAAAGTGCTGGCTATGGGGATTCCAAATATATGCGATATGAAGTCTGAACTTCTGCCACAGATTGCAGACTGCTGAAGCGCATCAACTACAGACACAAACAAATTTTATTTCTCAGTTTATGTGGAGGAAAGCAGCTGGGATCAAAATGTATTTAATTTTTTTTTTTTTTAATTTTTCTGCTCACTGGTTGGTGTTTAGATGCCTTATGAACAAATCTTTAAAAAAGCTAATCTTATATATCACCTAAAAACCACAACACTACCCAATCCAGAAGACCTTCAGAGAACAGCTAATATGCAAATTACTTCTTCAAAGGAGTTACCTTACCAGTTATAAGTAGCTCATTTATTACACTGTGTAATTATTCATTTTAATTATGTTATCTCAAGTCGAGGAAAAGATGTTCCGGTTATCCATTCAAAATTCAGTAGCACATGAAATCTCCATATGGGTTCAGAGGCATTTTTCCTCAGGGAAAGAACCAGCATTCACGCTTAACCTGCAGCCATATGCATCCGATACGACTAGCAGGTATGAAACTGAGCTGGAACATCCATTCAGAGATGAAAAGTTGAGTATCAGCCAGGGAGGACACACTAATTGCTTTTCTGTTTCTTTTCCAATTATCCATAGGATGCAGGAGCCGCCAAGATGACACTGCCTGGCTTCTGTCCCAACTGACCCCCTTCCCAACGAGCCAACCTCCTTAGAAACCCACTCCAAATCTTCATAGCCAAGCTAGATCAAAAAGTTTCTCAAACTTTATCACACTTGTAAATAAAAGAGTGATTTCATATGCATTTGCTGAGTCTTGAGTGGTCATGTAAAAACCCACCAGGATGCCTCCAAGATAGATAGACAAACACAGAAAAACATTCTGTAAGTCACTCATGACAGAATCTGTGAATATCCACTCAGAATATTCATCTAATTTAATGAAATCAATATACAATTCTACACAAAATATGTATTGAACGAAATATTTCAAGCTTAAAGTAAATAATATATTTTGTGCAGTTTGAATTACTGTACATATAAAACAAACTTAATCAAGAAATGCACTAAAACAGCAATTGATGCACTGACCCATGAAATACATTTATATACCCATTGTATCATATTTGATTCACACCTTTTCACCACGTTTTTTTGTAAAATATTTTATGAAAAATTAAGGTATTATAAGCTGTTTCATCCTAGTAAAGACTTATTTTGAAATATAATCAAATATTTTTCATTTCGCTTACTGTAACTGTTCCAAAATTAGGGCAACTTATCACTTGAAAACGGTTCTAACTTCCACCTGGCATGCAGCCATCTTGAATTCTTGAAAAAAAAGTGGCCTTTGCCACCTGTAGTGCATAGATTATGCTCGAGGGGGAGAAGACATGTATAGGATTTATACAACTGGTTTTTGAGGAAAATGGTAATCCTGTTACTGAGGTACAGGCCTTAAAAATATATGTATCCAATATAATTCATATGGCGTTAATGGTAAATGAATGTAACCAAGAATTTTTGGACAATTTACCTTTTTAATCATATAATGTACATATGTGTGATGTAACAATACACAATTCAACGGATTGCTGGGGATAAAAGACAATGATATAACAGCAATATGCCAGCTTTTCAAAAAACTACATCTTTTATGAAATCAACCAAATGCAGAGGCAAATAGGGACATCGATGCTACAATTATTTCGGTTCCAATACTGAGTGACTGTTTCGTATACATACAGCTGCTGATTTTTATAGTTGTTGGTGTTCTCAGGCTCTGCTGAGCCTTTGGACTAAAATAAAGACCCATGAAACAAATAAAGACCCATGAACCGCCACGAATTGTATTCCAGCTCGAAAATTGAATTTATTCTTAAGCAATAAGCACCCATATCAGCTCTCAACACAGAGACTGCTGAGGCATCGTGAACACGGTCACACACTTTCTACAGCTATTGTTGGAAGGATAAAAATATGTAGGACAAAATTAAGTAGGTTAGTACGTGACTCCTAGAAACCTTATAAAGCATAAGAAGCTGATCTTTTGGACAAGAAGCTTAAATTAGCTTGCTCAAGTGCAGTTTTATTACATTAATGTTCCTTTTTAAATCTAGAGCTAAGATTGAAGGAGCTACATGTCAGATTAAATGAGTCAACAGCACTTTGCCTACAGGATGTGTCACAATTTAGTACACGCTTCATGTCTGTGCACGATCAATTCTTGTTTGTGCTCAGATTGCATGTGCTCATCATAACAAATTGTATATGAGTGCTGAAAGCATTGATGGCTTTTAAAAAAGCTGATTTGGAATGGCATATAATGACGTTTAATGGTTTATCACTCTCAATTACTATTTAAAATTATTTTATGAATAATTGACAGTGATCGTTTAACTGAATAAATAGTCACCACAGCTCCATCTGTGTATGGAAAAATAAAAAATAATCAAAGGCACTTTATAAGGCAATGATGGTTAAATCGGTCACAAGATATGAAAATAAACCAAAAAAAGAAATTATAACGAACAAACAGCAATCAATGACAATTATCCACTGCCTGATCTGATCTGAATGATTGAGATCATAACCAATCAAGTCACTTAATAAATGTAATGAATTTTAATGGATTGAGCATCATCTATATCCATTGTTCTAGAAATGAGACACAAAAGTAGGGTGCCCCTTATTTTAAAGGACATAACATGGGTAGCAAATCCATTTAACTACTCCATTTGACTATTTATGGTCTCTTTGTGATAAAATGTATAGTGTTTAAAGTGAGATACTACAGGTGAACTGCATAAACAACAAAGGAAACAGTGGATTTTGCATTAGGAGTTTTGTAAAACACTACATTTATTCTTCACTCAAATAAACACAATGCACCTTTTATTAAAAAAGGTTTTCAGATCTTTTTGCAATAGAAAATGTAGCATGATTCAAGCGACAAACAATACACGAGGAAATCCTGTAAAATCCTGCAGAATATGGTTTGGAACGACTATTGAGATTTTGAGAAAAAATGGTTTCAAGAATGAGCCTCAGAATCAAATGAGATCTTGTGAGAATCATTTGTGTGAAGGTTGTCATTAGCACAAAGAAAATAGACATATATGAATATTCTAAAGCTTTTTAGTGATATATAGTAACCCCCCGGCTTTTCGCGGGGGTTACGTTCCAAGAGCACCCGCATATAGTGAAAAAACGTGTTGTTGTGTTGTGGTAAAAAAAATGCCTAAAAATGCCTGTTTTCATAGTGTAAACCCTAAATATGCCCCCAAATATGCTCCCAAAACTTTAATTTCATTTTAAACTCATTAGTCTTAAAGAAAATGTAAAGGTAAACCCGTATCCGTACTGTACAGTTTACACTGACCTCCCGCAGTGCTAGAATGTAAATACCGATATTACCCCTGTATATACTTTACTGTAATTCACGCACGGGCGTTTTCTTTGGTATGCGCCATCGTTTTCATTGGCATAAGCAGTTAAATACAGTAATAAATTCATCTAATTTACAGTAATAAAAATACAGGGCTTTAAGAAGAACAAAACGAAAAACAGATAACACTCAAGACGCTCCATGGGGAAAATTCTGGGCAGCAGCCAATCAGCTCAAAGGAAAAATAAATAACATGCTCGGATTGGCTACTTTCAAACCTCCGGCCTCTGAATATAGTGAGGGATACGTCAAAGGGTGACAGCCAATCAGCAGCAAGGAGAAATAAATAGCATGCTCGGATTGGCTACTTTCAAACCTCCCGCCTCTGAGTACAGCGGTATTTCA
>JBBJLS010000011.1:9032403-9043978 GCA_037577275.1 Bryconaethiops microstoma
AGTAAGCAAAAGTGTGTGGGTGTGTGTGTGTGTGTGTGTGTGTGTGTGTGTGTGTGTGTGTGTGTGTGCGCAAAGGAAAGAACAGTGTGTCAGGAAGCGGTCATCATTTCGGATATGTCTGTTCTCCTCGTCCTTCGTCTCCACGGAAACCAGACAATCCAACATGGCCACCTGCCAGAGTGCTCTTGTCTCCCCCCCCCTCTCTCTCTCTCTCTCTTATTAAACACATCCTCCCTCTGTTTCTAAACTAGGTCACTCTACCTCTGCTGGCTTTGCCTCCCTCTCTCCATCTTTCTACAAATTCTATCCCACTCCATGGTGCACCTACTCCTGCACCTCTGGCCTCTCTCTGGCCAGGACTGTACAATGTATCATTTATTAATTCTTAATACAATATCAACCTTTGCAATACTCGTCAAAAATCAAATGAGCCCTCTAACTAATGCCACTTTTCTGTGCTGTGAGAGTCCTGGTGAGTACCAGCTGCAGTAGCCACGTGGGCTAAACTCTTGGATTTCACAGATCCTGCTATGCTAGCTATGCCAGACAACAATGACCAACTTTCATTGGAACCACAGCTGACAGACAGTTAGGCTGCAACACTGCTGCTGTGAGAGAGTGATGCCACCAGCACTCAAAAACCTTGGGTGTAAATCACTGTGTTTGTTATATTGAGAAATTACCACCTTCATCACACCCCCCTCCAAATCACCTAGTCCCTTTGCCAGACATTGTACTGCACCTTTAAATAGATAAAGCAAATTTTGGAAGGAAAGGTTTGTCAAAGCAATCTCAACCATGTTGATACATAATGGAAATGTAGTGTAAATCACTGTGTAACTCACTATATAATTCATCTATAATTAGGTTTGATCATATGAAAAGTAATGGAAAATTAAAGCAATAACAATCTACTGCAGTGTGCAGCTATATTACCGCAGAGTGTTATTTTGTCCATCCCTCTCTCATTACTCTTCTCTTTGGCCCTTCATACACTGCATAGTTCAAGTGTCTCATCGGCTTCACAAGCTGAACTGATGCTTCAAAGCCCCCATAGCAGTGAAAAATGCACAATGGCGCAAAGGAGAGATAAGTGTTAAAGGCAGAGGGAGAGTGTTATGGGTGTTTACACACTCAACATTGACCGCCACCGCTACACACACACTCGCAGCTCAACTTTCCTCCCGTCACTTTTCTTTTGTCTCTGTTTCTCTCAGGTACAATTTTATCCTTCTAAATCCAGTCTCTTATTCTCTTCATCCATTCTTTGTGCACACTCTCTTTCATTCAGTGCATTTCTCAGCCCTAGACTTCCTGCAGTCTGTACTTCTATCTCTCCTCTTCTATCTGTTTTCTTGGACTTTAATCTGGCCAGAAATTTCGGTCCGAACACAAATGCAGTCTGAGAATCTTGTGTCCCTGCCCAGACCTGAACTGACCTGCAGAGCCATGTTGTCAATCTAAATCTGACCTCAGCCTGACTAGTCTGAACCCAAACCCAATTGGACGACAACCAGTCAGAGACCACATAAATCTCCACCACCCCGATGACAGCACCTGCCAAGTTTCCTCGAAGCAACAGCAGTTATTAGAATTTCATTAGAAAAAGGTTGCCCTAATGAGCAGCAATCCAAAATGAATAGAAGTGCTTTATATTTCATGTTGGCAGGTGTATTCACCAGTTAATACTTCTGAAGAGCATTCAGAAGGTTTTTGGTCTGCAGAAGCTTGGTTCTGGTCTCAGGGTCCTTCACTGACCTTGTCGCAACAACACAAATGACTTAAATTGCAAGTATTTGTTTTCATGGTAAAAAGAGTCAAAAGAACTAGCATGACAATAAATTCATTAAAGTCTTTAAAAACTGCACAAAAACTGAATAGTCCAAACATGAACAGTGAACAGTCAGGTTCTGCTGAGTTCAGGCCTACTGTGAATGAAAACTATTACTAAAATAAAAACTAGTAGTAAAGAAATTTAAATTTGCTATAATAAAAATAAAAACAGCAGTCTAGTAGAATAAGATCAAAAACCAAATACTATTATAAAGAAAAATGTATTAAAAATGCTCCACAGCAGAGTTCCCCAACCACTGGGCTGCGGACTGGTACCAGTTCGTGAGTCATTTGGTAACGGGTCACACAGAAAGACAGAATAAAAAATATTTTCTTGATTAACTGAGTCTGAAAGATCTTTTATTTTGAAAAAACACGCGTCTTGGTGACGGGCTCGTAGATGGGAAACAAGCGCAGGGCTCCCACGGAATGGTGAGGTCCGTGAAAATATTGTTTTACGGGATACCGGTCCGTGGCGCAAAAAAGGTTGGGGACCACTGGTCTAGAGGTAGATTCGCAGGGCACGGCAATATCTTTGAGCTCTATACCATCTTTGGCAATGTCTATGAACACAGTTGAGTCTGCTGTTGTATTATTTTTTAAATGATGGAGTAGTTTGCTAAAATGTTTTCTAAAATCCTAAACATCATTGTTGGTTCAGACAAATATTTCCATTCTCTTTTCTCTGTGTAATTTTCAGTCATTTCATCTTTTGTCTCACCTCTCCTCCCTTACTGTCCCCAAAACACCACAGTCCCCACCTTCTGTGTTCATTTCTCATCCTCTCCTGTTCAAACCCACTGTCTTTTTGTCTCTTTCTATCTTTCTGGCTATTTCTCTCTCCCACTATTCCCCCATCTCTTTTTCTCCGTTTCACTCCCCCTCTCCTTAATTTCCTCCTCTTCCCCTGGCACAGAACACAAATAATCAGACTTGCTGGGGAAGATTAAGCTGTTAGTCGAATCAAGCCCTTCGGCCAATAGCTGTAATCCCCACTGTGTGCTGTATACTTTCTCTCCAGCATCTTTGCTACTGTTTGCTAAACATGTTGATCTCATTACTTAAATAAAGTGGGCCCTCTGTTTTAACACGGAGCACAAATCGGTGACATTTATGCCCGCCGCTTTCAGTCCTATAAATAACGCACGTTCACCGGAGCGAGCGTTTTTAACGAGGAGTGAACCCTTTGATCACGGATTGATCACTTGGTCTGCGAGTTATATTTCATGGCCCGTGTTACACGCGTTCACTCTTTCTCGCCTTCTGTTTCTTCTGCTTTGTTCTCTTCATCTCTCCTTCCTCTCTCATTATCCTGTTGAACATGAGTCAGCGCTTCTTTGCTTTCCTTTAGTTGTCTGGTTTGCTCTCTCACTTTCTTTCTTACTTTCTCTTCTAGTTCGAGCATTAATTTTACTACATAATGTCTGATCAGCAATATACTTTTTTTTTGTTTTGTGTCTCCTTCAACTCATTAAAATCTGCCCTCAGAGTAGCTGAGCCGCCATGCCAACGCTGTTGATCGCAAAATGAATCAGAGTGTGGAATCGGAGCTTTCTGCGTGTTACTATGTTTTAAGTCACTGTATAAAAACAGCATCATGCTGTATATTTATGAAAATAATTCATTACTTCAGTAATTACATCATTTTCTTTTAATAAATGTAACCTAATCATTGATAAATCACATTATTAAAGGACAAGAGCAGATTAAAAGAATTTTTTTTAAAAAGGATTAAAGGATTAAATGCTCAGGTCAGTATTAACCTGTGACCTTAGTTGCTCCATCTACCCGATCCATTTGTTTCCAAAATATATAAAATTAAAAATCAAAATAAAACCAGATCTGTTTTAAATGTAATGATTTCGTTAGAGTATAGCAGCACTTTATGTTCAGGTTTAATGTCAGAGGAGGGATGGTGTTGGTGGTCTCAATAGTGAAGAGTGCGGTCAGATCTGATCAGCCTGAGGGGATTGAGGTCGGGTGAGAGTTCAATGACGGTCGAGAGCAAATATATGGGGTTAAAAGGATTAAAGGCTAGAACGTGCCAAGCTGGGAAATGCTGCCAGACAGTTAATTAGCAAACTGAAGCTATGCCACAAATGCCATCGCGTGTACAGGGGTCAGCACACAACTGCTACAGGACACATGGCTGAAGAATGGAGAAAAGTTCTTATTGGTGTAGCAGGGAACCCAACCTCAGTTCACTGCATGGTGGTCAGTGGTATAATCCACCTCATAACATCCACATTACACAAATTCTTTTAAGGATTAAATCTGATGTACCTGCCGTTTGCAGGAGATTATCTTGAGTTTTTTGTTCAGATTTTGTTGAGTACCAGACCTTGGATACAGTAAAGATGAAAGGGTCTTTCCACCCACACTATGACGGTGTGTGAAAATCACTCGATCTCTCTCTCTCTCACCTTCAATTTCCGCTCTCCTTCTTTTCCCTTCAAACGATGATGAAGCTTCAAATGGAGCCTTTGTGAGGCTGAATGAGTTTGACTTTCTGCCTGATGTTTTCCTGACCTTTTGTCCCCCCCCCCCCCTTTCTCTCAGCTTGTTTATTTGTTTGTTTTGTGTCTTATTGACTCATTTTTTTTCCCCTCACCTTTTCAGCTTTTTCTTTCAATCTTTGTTTCTGTACAGGACACTGGACTATCTGATTACTACAGTTTTGCACTACTGACCCTCAAATTTTCCATGTGTTCTAATTCTCATCTTTCTCTGAGTAATTTGTCCAAACTTATCTTTCATTCCCTCAGGGTATAGTATCCAAAAAGCATTCCCACATGCATTCTTCAACACAGGGTGTCACAGGTTCAACAAATCTGTAGATCACGCAATCACACTACAGTTCTTCTTGACTGGCTGATCAAGGGCAGAGCATTGATTGTTTTACAAAACTATTTTTGTGATTGAGTCAGCTCTTTAATATATGAGGAAAGAGAGCTGGCGGTCGAGTCGTCTTCAAAATGTGTGCCAAAGAGAGACACAGAGAAACAAATGCGGAGCAAAGCACACAGCCGACTCATAAACGGACTTCATGACACTAAAGCTCAGGTCAGTCCGTTACTGTTTGTTGGGGTTAAATTGAAAATAATCAGCTTGTGAATGTGGTTACGTGTTCAGTCATTTTTAACCATAAATGGCTTTGTAAGAGCCGGCAAGTTCATAAGATCAGTAATGATTCAAATCCAAAGAATGAATAGATTTTTTTTTTTACACACATTTTTTTGTTTGGGTGTCTCCAAACACTGATTTTACAGTCAATCACACTTCGTATTTTCTTGCGGAAATGCATCTAGTTGTACATGTCATCTTTAAATTGACCATGCAAGTGTAATTATGCTTCCCTTTGCTTAGATGCATTTTCATCCAAGACTGGTCAGGCAGTTCGTTAGCCTGTGAGCTCCTTAGTCTTTTAGCTGGTTGGTCAGTCTGGTAGTTAATTTTCTAGCTTGTTATCTAGGGAGTTACTCAGCAAAATAAAATAAAAACAACATCTTTAATGGACGGAGTGGAGTTTGTGACCCATTGGCCTGTATTACTGCCACAGTGCCGTAAATGGAAAAGCCCTTAAGAGAGTCGACACAGTCCCCTGAATCCTCAAAGAAGCTCGAAATGATTAAATGCTCTCTCCATGGCCCGCTGACAGAATAAAATCATGTGAAAGCGGAGCCCTGAGCAGAGCCACAGCATGCTGAGCTGCCCACAGCAGTCCAGTAGTAGGCCTTAATGCTCACTGTAACCCCCTCCTCCCTCTCTCTATCTTGCTTGGGTAGAAAGACTGAGTGGATTGGTGAGATTGCGTGGTTGTTGACCCTTACACACACTGCTGCCGCATTCATTAACATTATCAGTTGCCGTGGGGGGTTAAACAGGCGTCGTGGTAACAAGTGGTAAACAAACAGAGAGCAGTGTGTGAGATTGGATCGTCATGTCAGTGCGTTGAGGAATGATGCATCGTTCAACACGGGGACAATGCAGACAAGAGTGATTGAGAGGAGTCTTCTGCACATCTTCCAGCCCAATCTCTCTCTCTCTCACTCTCTCTCCCTCTTTTATTCTTTATCACAGTTTCTTAATTATTTAATTAGCTAAAAATGCTGTGTATTTTTTAATTACTGAATCCATGTAAGTCTCATCAGCTGTGTCCCCTTGTGGGTCCACTGTGAAATTTGTAAAGATAAGTTTAATGAAATGAAAAATCTGTAATGGGAATACACCAAAAGTACCGTTCTGATACTGATACCTGATCCCTTAAGTATCCTGATAACAAACTGATACCAAGAACCCATACTGATCCTGTTTCAATGTAGCTACTTCCTAATATTAAATTCACTGTAAATTCTGTATTTTTGAGAAAATCAGGGTTCTGAGTCATAACACAACTGCTAAGCTTGAACGAATGGCATTTACCGGTTTGATAGCTTCACATTTTAAAGGTTTCGATGCAAGGAAAAGTCACTGTGCTCTTTTGCATTGTTTATCTTTAGGCAGCATGTAATAGTGCTAGTCTATTTGTCACATTAGGATGATAAGGGGATGCAACTGCAAAACACAGACATTATCATCTAAAAAAAGAACTAGCATAATTGCAGGAAACTAAAGACTGATATCAGGAATATAAACAGAAAGAAGACACAAGAACAGGATGACATGGTAAGGGTTGACCGACAATCAGTGAAAGACTCACAATTATATATATTTTTATATACACACACAAATTTTTGTGTATATATAATACACACACACACAAACACACACAATATATATATACAGCCTCACTCTAAAGTGCGAAGGGCAATGTTTGTGGTATGTATCATTCTGATTACCTCCAAGCAGTATTGTACAATACATCTGCGCTACAATCTGAGTATTGTCTTGTAAAACAATTAGTTTGATTGTGTCGAGGCCCACAAAGCAGGAATATATTTTAAAATGTAGCAGTGTTTTCCTTTCACACAGCTCTGCGTCGACCCAAATTTGAGATACACCAGTACTGAAAACATCTCCTGACAAATATAAAAGATAAAGTACTGCAATAACAGCCCCACTTGCATTGTCTCATGGATAATAACCAACGTCCCTCAGAGAAGAGTTAGCACTGAATTGTTTAAGACAAACTGTATAAAGTGACTGCACTTCCGGAGTTGTACCTGAATAACCACCATAAATGTTCTAAATGCAAGTCTGTCAGCGTGTTTGTTGCTTTCACCCATGTACAAACTGATATATACATTTTTTTTTTCTGATGGAAAACTGGCTAGGTATCTGTCACAGTGAATGTTGTTTTTGTAAATCACATTTAATAAGTACAGCACATGCTGTATAAAGCACATTCATAATACTCTCACTATATCCCGTTTCTTTTTCCTTTCTCTCTTCTTGTCTCTTTCTCCTCTTCCTTACTCTCTCACTGTCTCTCTCTCTCTCTCTCCCTCTCGTTCCCCTGCATCTCCAGCTTGTTTAGTGAATTTGTTGAATCTGTGAGCCAGAACATCCACTGGCATGTCTGTCCACGTCTCTCTCTCTCTCTCTGTGTTTTTCTCTCTCTGTCTCGCTCACCCACACACAGACCTTTTGTGTTCTTCATGTATATCAAGTTGGCAAATACTAAACGAAACACCAGCAACCCCCCCCCCCACCCCACACACACACACTTTATATATGAAACATATAATACAACACTGCTAAAAACTGCTAAAACTTGCACACACACAAACTAAATACACTCTTGCAGGAAATCATATATATACTC
This sequence comes from Bryconaethiops microstoma, assembly GCA_037577275.1. Classification (NCBI taxonomy): domain Eukaryota; kingdom Metazoa; phylum Chordata; class Actinopteri; order Characiformes; family Alestidae; genus Bryconaethiops; species Bryconaethiops microstoma. The sequence continues at coordinate 9,040,001 of JBBJLS010000011.1, forward strand.
ATAACATTTTCAATAGCCCTCAGACACACCTACACACACTCTAGGCCTTCATAACACTCCTGTTCTCTCCATTGTGCTTGCCGTGCTCCTCTTTTTCACATGGAGGTCTCTGTTTCTTTGGAATGAGTGTAATGGCCACCCATCTGTTTGTGCTGATAACTGTTCTCTTCTCTCTCTTTCTCATAGTGTTGCTACTGCGGTTCTTGCAGAAGCAAACAGCCAACTGCAGAGTTGAGAGAGTGTGAGTTTGCATGTGGTGTGTGCGTGTGTGAGTGAGAGAGCAAGAGAGAGCGAGAGCGAGAAAAAGTGAGAGAGAGAGAGAGAGAGAGAAGAAGTGCAATTGTAGCAAGCAAGAGCATTACATTGAAAAGAGAATTAAATTGAAAATGGACAGCACTACTGAGTTAAACCAGGCTGGCTCCTACAAACAAATGCCAACTCTTCACACTTGGCGAAGGAGGACACATCGCTTTTTCTGTTGTTTTACCCTCAGAAGACTCGACTGATCCTTGGTATCCAAGAACTTCCCAGGCTGCCTGGCTTCTGTACCACCCGACCCCTCCTCCCCAACAAGCCAAGCTCCTTGGCCACCCAATCCACAACTACATAGTCAAGCAAGACCAAAATACTTTCAAACATAATTTCAGCTACATTATAGAATTAGTTTTTCCAAGAAACCTGACAATTTTTTTCTCATGAGATTTTTAAGCCCACCCTTACTTCCTCCCCATATTTGTAGTTGTCACCTCTCTCTCCGTACATGTGGTTTGATTTTGGTGGCAGAGGAGGAGAGTTATAGTTGGAGATGTGCACAGGAGACACACTTCTATTACTAGACCATACATACTAATGAGTCATTGCTGTCTTATTTTTGTAACCATTTAAAATTGTATTACTTTTTAAATGTGAAAAAAAAAAATTGAGGGAATTGAGTAGGAGATAATAAAAGGAAATGGAAAAAGGAAGACAGAAAAAAGAGAGTTCAGACAGTGGGCAGAGTGCTGAGAGAACTGAGATTGTGCACTGGACTGAGACTGAGTGTTATTATTACTGAATAATAATGAATAAAGTACAGAGCCCAAGGAGAAGAAGACACACTGTGCGTAGAGGCCTGAGTCAGGAAAATATGCCTCTCCAAATATGTTGTACTAAATGAGAGAATTTAGGGGGGTGGGTTGGGAGGGTTAGGTAGGCAGAGGTAGGGGGGTGGGCTGAGAGGGTTAGGTAGGTAGAGGTAGGGGGTGGGTTGGCAGGGTTGGCGGGGTTAGGTAGGTAGAGGTAGGTGGGTGGGTTGTCAGGGTTAGGTAGGTAGAGGTAGGTGGGTGGTTTGGCAGGGTTAGGTAGGTAGAGATAAGTTTTCACAGGTAGGTAGGTAGAAAGGTTGATACACAGAGAAAGACAGAAATAAAGAGTTGTGGCTGGAATGCCCAATGGACTCATAGGTTTACAGCAGAGTCACTCCAGCAGGTCAGGATGCTCTCCATGGAGCTGAATAATAATTTTTTTAAAATCTGCATGGCTGTTATGGATGACTGGAACATCTGTACCGATGGGGAAACCCACTCCAAATCTTCATAGCCAAGCTAGATCAAAAAGATTTTCAAACTTTATCACACTTGTAAATAAAAGAGTGATTTCAGATACATTTCCTGAGTCTTGAGTGGTCATGTAAAAACCCACCAGGATGCCTCCAAGATAGATAGACAAACACACAGAAAGACATTCTGTAAGTCACTCATGAGAGAATCTGTGATTATTCATTCAGAATATTCATTTAATTTAATAAAATACTGTAATTTTAACTGTGTGAGTGATTTTTTTGAGACAATTCGATTTAGGAATTAAACGTGTATGAATGAGCATGAAGGAAAGAGTGGAAGGTATTCTCAGACTAATGCAATATAGATGTTACACGCTAGTGTACTAAAAAATCCTTGCTATACAGTAAAGCAGGTACGTGACTAAAATACATCTTCCTGGACATTCATATGTGGGGGTACTTTGACGCGATATACAAGAAAACACTCTCAACCCCCATCATTAAAACACGAATTGAGGGAATATTTTTTATGGAAGAATGGTAGTCTAGAGACTTTGAGGCTCTATTTCAAGGTGCTCTGCATCCATTCCACCAGGATAAATGTGTGAATTTTTTAACATAGACAGACAAACAGAATGGCAGTCACAGAGAGAGAGAGAGAGAGAGAGAGAGAGAGAGAGAGAGAGATGAATGTAATGTTGAAAATAACACAGGAATATCACTGCATGAGTCATTTTTACTTCCGAAGATTAGGTTTCACAGAGACAAAATGCTGATTTTTATAAATAGCGGTATAACATAAAAACAGATCATTCTGAGTCTTTCTAAACTGGTCTATAATCACCTGAACTACAGAGCCAGATGTTGTGATTAAATCAGTGTGAAGACAAAGTTCTACACCCCAGACAGATGGAGTAAAAGAGCATGGATATTGTTCAACAGTGGGTTTACCTTTGAAGTTAGAGAGAAAAGGATAAGAGAGGAGGAGGAGCAGAGAGACTAAATATATTGGGAGAAAAAAAAAAGGAAAAGAGATGCTATGAGAAGGAGAGAAAATTTCCTTGTAATAAATGTTCTGGAGAGGAAAGAGCAAGAAAATAGAGAGAAAACAAAATGAGCAGTGACATAGCAGGCAGTGACTGGAAAAACACATTCACACATACACACACGCGCACACACACTTCCTGAAAATAAGAAAGCGCAAAAACAAACCTAGGAGCAGGAGAGTATTTGCTTGTGTGAAAGAAAGCGGAGAAGAAAATAGGAGAAAAAGATAAGAAGAGAAAGTTGAGAGAACAAAATGCAAAAAGGAAGACAAAAAGAAGAGGTGATGAAAAAAAGCATAATAAAAATATAGGAATAAAATGGCAAAAATGAGGGAATGGTAGGAAAGAAAAGAAATGCAGCTTATTCTAACATGGCAGAGAGTGAGTGAGAGAGAGAGAGAGAGAGAGAGAGAGAGAGCGAGAGAGAGAGAGAAAATGAGAGAGAGTGAGAGAACGAGAGAGTGTGACAAAACGAGAGAGAGAACAAGAGAGTGAAAGAGAAAGTGAGAGAGAGAACAAGAGAGTGAAAGAGAGAGAGACTGTGTTCTATATATTCTCAGAGCTTTCATTTCAAAATACATGTAACATGTTGAAAGGTAGATATAAAATTTTTTAAAAAAGATTTTCACACACTGAAGCAGTTACACGATCAAAGCACGGCTTCCTGTAACTACTGGTTAATAGAAAGTTTGTATCTGTTCTTTCTTTGAATCCTTTGAAACACTAAGGGTCTGTCTGTGAGCGCACACTTCAGTTCTTCACTCTTATAACTACATAAGTTAAAAAAATATCAGATTCATCAGTCACTGACAAGTGAGTAACTAATGAAAGTAAAGGCTTTTACACAGAGTTTGTGATTTATTATCAATAAATAAACTTGAACACTTGTATTTGCACGCCAATTTTTAGGGTGGCAAAAATGCACCATAAACCTATTCTCCCTCTCCAATGGTCAGGTCAGTCCTCAGGGGTCCTCCAAGTTTGTGAACCAGGTACCAGATATTCACTGCTTACCCCAGGGGTGCCCAAATCCAATCCTGGAGGGCCAGTGTGTAGCACAACTTGATGATTTCCCTGCTCAAACACAGCTTCTTCAACTCACCTGTCAATTGCCAGTTTTGGTGAATGTATTTGAGGAGAAGAGCAACAAACAGTGCTGGATGCCAACCCTCCAGGACTGAATTTGGCACCTCCCTGGTTCTGGTTCACCCATTTAAGGTGCCGAGGTGGTCTTTTTGCACTTTCCTGCACGTTTCTGAAAAACACTGTGCCTGTATTGTTTGCTCCATGTTTGGTGTAAGAGTCTTAATTGTTGCTTATAGTGTTGTTTTGCCCAAAGAAAAAACAATATATTTTTACTGTGCAAAGTGGCTCAAAGGAAAGAGGAGGCAT
>JBBJLS010000011.1:9047087-9084187 GCA_037577275.1 Bryconaethiops microstoma
AGAGAGAGATAGATAGATAGATAGATAGATTGTTTTGCAGTACTTTTAAAATGTAGTTACATACATATTTAATAATGTTACATACTTATATATTTGATAATGTTATAAATTATTGTGTAACATTATTAAATATGTAAGTATGTAACTACATTTGAAAAGTACTGCAAAACAAAAGCAATATTTTTTCAGCGTTTAGAGGCTAATGTAAATTTAGGAGCAACAACAACAGCACATCTTTTTTCTAGAACAATTACTTCAGAAAAATACAGGAACGGAGGGGATCTCAGAACAGAAGAAGACAAAGCTCGTAAACAACCCCCGGAGGCCCCACAGGGTACTGTGAACGCTGACCTTTGCTAATGTAAAGGTTACAGGCTAATCTGTGTCTCTTCACTGACATACCTGACAATCTCCAGACTCAAAGGCAGCCCTGACCTCACCCCACACAATCTCTAAAGATAAACTAGAGCAGGCATCTCACAATCTCTCTCTCTCTCTCTCTCCACATTGCTCACTTTCCACTTCTCTTCCTTATTTCTTCTCTCACTCCCCCACTCTTTCATATCTATTCATATGAGGAAACGGCATATTGCTGACTCACTCTCACATCGTCTCCAGACATGATACTGAAATAGTGAGCTATCCAAACAATAAAAATGTGTGCTGCTTCAGTGAAACAGCCTGACAACAACTAATGACTTCACTACCTTCGGCCTCAGGTGATCAATTGAAGTGTCACCTACAACTGCTTTCCTTTCTCGGTCCAGGGCAGCTAAATTAAAAACCAGGTTAGTGAGTAAAAGTGTGGCATTTTATTTTAAATATTATACATGCCATCAACTTTATTAGAAACAATCACCTTGTATCTCCACTCGCTGGACACTTTATTAGCAATACCTACCATGTACCTCTACTCACTGGCCACATTACTAGAAACACCAACCATGTACCTCTACTCACTGGCCACATTATTAGAAAACACCCCTCTTATACGTTCAATAAAAATACACACTATAACCCAACTGTTGTCTTTTACAATTTGTCAGCCTCTCCTCTACCCTGTGCCTCGTTCGTCATCATTTATTTCTGACCACAGGACCACCACTGACCAGATATTTGATGGAGGGCCATTTTAATCATTGTTAGCACACCAATGACACTGACCCAGTAATTGTATGGTAGTGTATGCAGGGCAGGTACAAGTGTGTCTGCGGACTACTTCAACATCTACATTGCTGGAGTATTCACATCAGTGCCACTGCAAGGTTAAGAGTAGTCAACCCCTCAAAAATATCCAGCCAAAAACAGCTCTGTAGTTAGAAACACAAAGGTGTAGAGAAAGTTATATATACATTTGTGTTGCAGGTGGGAAAGCTAGCAAGGTGGAACTGTGACATATATGTTTCTATGGTTTATCATCTCAGAAAAAGGATAAAAGCCAACATTCGCCCAAGCCCCCTCTTTCTGTGCTTTCTTAATGAAAGACTTACTGAAATGGCAGCTTGTGGTCTAGTGATTAGGGAGTTGCCCCTGCAGTCAGGAGGTTGTGGGTTCGAATCCCAGGACCACTGAGGCAACTGTGAGTAAGGTATCATCCCCACACACTGTTCCCCCTGTTGGTGGCAGGCCACTGCTTCACTTGGTGAATGGGTTCAATGCGGAGAAAAAAAGTTCACACTGTGTGCTGTGCTGTGTTCACACATGACTATAAGGGCCACTTTACCTAAAAAATAAAATAAAATAAAAAAAATACATCCACCCAAAAGTATCCAGCTAGGTGACGTTCTGCAGCAAAAGACGGGCTACTGTCTCTAACTGCACACCAGCAAGGGTGGCCACCAGAACAATGAGAGTCCATTGAGCCCTTGCTTTGTTGATTTGCACTCAAATTTAAAATCAAATTTACATTGAGTAAAAATAACACTGTGTATGAAAATAATTCTAATAATATTGTGACAGTGCAACTGGGAATAATACTGTACAACAAATTTTATGACGGTGTGTACATGTCTGAAGAAAGAGAGAGAGAGAGAGAGAGAGAGAGAGAGAGAGAGAGACAGGGAGAGAGAGAGAGACAGAGTGAGAGACAGAGTGAGAAAGAGAGAGAGGGTGTGTGTGTGAAGACTTTGCATTCTCTCATGGGAGTGATAAATGTTAGTATCAGGTGTGTGCCATGTGGTCCTGTACACCTCTGAGAGGATGACCAGCTGTCTTCAGCACAGACACACACAAACGCGGTCACACTTTTTGCCTTATTCACTGTTTTGAAAACACCATGCATATTTCATGCTCACAAAACGGTGTAATTGTGAGTGTGCTTACACCTATAATTACTCAGTTATCTGATCCCCTCTGAATTCATTAAATCAACATCAGTGTGTTCTGGGATAGGCTTGGCTTATTATATTGTGTGCAACACACCATCGCCAGCTCAGATGAGGCTATTATGTGGGTGCAGGGGGAGGCAAGCATGAGTAGCTTAACCTTCTCCACCAGCCCAATAAAACCAACAAAAGATCCACTTTCTCGCACTACCAGCACACTGCCCGGGCACCTTTTCAGGGGCACAGAAAAAAAGAATTTGCAAATACCAAACGAGAGGCTGCTCCTTATGCTGCCAGACTGAGGATTCTCCTAATCGATATCCTCCAACAACTCGTTTCAGCACGGCCAGTAATGCTGTAACACCACAGAGAAGCTGCTTAAAGCATGGGAAATAAACACCCTTGTATTCCTGTTTAGAAATTTATGAGGCTAACCTTGTTCTTGGAATGGTTTGGTAGTTCTTGCTGCAAGTTAAATATATCTCAGATTTACAGAATTCTTGTTAACATAAAATGCCTAAAGCTTACAATCTAAGCTACTTTTACAGCAGGCTGTTATTATTAATTATTAATAACTATTACTATTAATAATAGTAGGCCTCATTTTTTCTGTTTTTCATAACTCTGATGAAATCACTAAGTAAAAAAAAATATATATAGATCTAGTTCGTGATTTGTAGTAGTTTTGTTTGTGTAAAGCTACAGTGTGACTTTTGGTTCAGCAAACAGTTTAAAAAAAACAATTACATTAAATAATAACTAATAAAGAAAATTGGTCAAACATAACAGGGCTAACTGAGGACTCAGATTACACAGTAGGTGACAAATAAGAGTCCTATCCAACTTAGAAAGCATACTGCTTGTTTTCTGACTTTCAAATTGCTCAACATGACTGGCAATCATAATAAATGAAAATTGTGAGTCACAATCCTTTTCACACAGAAGTCATCAGGCTTGGAAAAGTTTACACCAGAGGAGGAGAATGAACATTTTTATGTTCTAATTTAGGCACGTTTTCCATGGAAGATGCCTTTCGTTTGAAAGAGCAGTTTTCATGTTCTAAGCGAAGCTGGACAAGAGCTTTTCATCAAAAATTGCAGTACAACAAAGATAAGGATCTCACGACAAGGCCAGCTGATGTTAGTCGTCTAATGTTCGTTTGAACACAGTCTGTGTTGTAGAATATAGTCAGTGCTGTGCAGGTTGAGAGTAAAGCTATAAAAGGCAATTGTCTTTAGGACATATTAAGTGATTCACTGTCACATTAATACATTTATGGCATCTAACTTCAAAGGGCACACATCCTCTATTTTTCGTATTTTTTTCTGCTCTAGGCACTTGTGGTTTCATGCACCAAAAACAGGTGTATAATTTTAACATGGCCAATTTCCAGCCTCCCTCAACTCTTGGAATTAAATGGGCTGTTTTAGTTACTATGCCTTTAAGAGCGATATGCAAATACCATCTGCCTTGATTGATTGTCCTGTACTGTACATAACTGAAAAAACACTGAAAAAAGGCTGAAACATTTCAACTTGAATGGAAGGAGTTAAACTGCTTCAAACTGATTAGACAGATGTTAATGTGTGAAATTGTGAAAACACATAAATATTAAATAAAGAGCAGCTTAGTTTCCATATATGGATGTATGGAATTGGGAATGAATGGTTTTGAAACAGTGCTTGGATACTACAAACTCAACAGAAGTGTCATTAGTGTTAAAGCTGAAAATGGCCAGATTGTAGTCAGTGTGTTTATATAAGGTAACCAACAGGACATTATTAGGTTACTTCAAGGTACCACTCACTCATTCATTGACCTACTTTGTTGCTGCTGACATATTCACAACACAAATAGCTTAAATAACAACTGACTCTCTACACTGGAAGTAAAACTAAAGAGGCGGAACTTTCTAATAATATGCCGCATGTGATATTGTGCCTGTTCTTCCCTGGGAAATTCCACAACAGTCCTAAATAACATCTACAGAGTTGTCTGCATTGCCTACCCATTAGGGCAAAGAGTATACATGTCAGTCATCATTTTTCGTGCTAGTTGTTTTCATTGCTCAGCAGTCAGTCTGATGAATAAACAAGCTATCCAGCAAATCCAATTAATGCAGGGATTTAGCTCTACAGATCTCTCTTCCCAGCTGTAGTTACTGCAGACCAAGCAATAGCTCGTTCAAACTAGACTCTTTTGAGAAGTTGAAAGTCATGTGTGTTTAACAGCAAGACAGAATGAGTGTTGGGCTCTTTGTGGCTCCTTGCTGTGGTGAGGAATAAAGACACCATGGGGCAGGTGTGAATAAATCAACTTAATCAAATACGTGATATGGGGACATACTTTCACATTTCATTTAAAGGAGATTTAGAAAGAGGGTTGGAGATTTTCTAGTCTTTTTTCAGAATTCCTTTCCCCTGAACATACCACTGAACCTTGTACCTATAAAAAAAATTTTTTTAAAAGCAACTGTACAGGAGATGGAGAAACATTCTCGATTTTTATGAGAAAAAGATTAAATCTGATGTTATTTTGCACCATTTCTTTCGGTCTGTTCACCAAAAACGTTGATGAACTACGAAGGACACCTGCTAATTTTAAACAAGGAAAAAAAATTGAAAACTAAAAAAAAAAAATGTGAAAATAGAGTTTTGTTAAAACAGGGACGTTATACACAGATTCACAAATATAATGTGTTAATGTGTGACGAATGCTAGCCTAATCGACAGGACTGTAGCTTAGGAACTCTGTACTCGCATTAGAGAGCGTGTGCTGCATTACTCAAGCATGTGTGGTCTAAAAGATGCCACTAAACACTTACTGTGATAAATGATTAAGTACTGACCCCGAATTCTAGCCAAGAGTTGCTCCGTGTGTGTGGTGTGTGTTTGTGTGTGTGTGTTCCAGAGATAAGGATACCACAGATAATAAATGCAGTACTCGTTAGTTGTCTTTTCTGCATGAGGTTGCGTGCAGCAAGAACACAGTGAAAAATAATAAAACATACAATAGAAGCTCATTCCCCATGGGTGATCCATCAGACTGCAATCTGTCACAGGCCTAAAGCTGATGCACTATGTCAGGGACATAATTGGTGTCAAAATTTCTCTGCTTCATATGTACCCTATAAAAAGAGTCTGAAGATGACAAAATCAAAGTGATTTTGCTATAATCATACTGATAAAAACGGTCCCTCTAAAAAAAACCTCAGGGGCCCAATTCAACTGCTACCATCTTCTTGATTATGTTTAGTAGATATTAGGCAGAAGCAGGTAACTGTTTGGAAATCTTTGCCTTGAGGATAACAGTTCAAACAGGTTCCGGACAGTTTTGCTCATTTCTACCATCAACTGTAATCTCCACCATCACCAGCATCTTCAGCCACAAGCTTTACTTTGAACCTTATGGGAAGCAGCCACAAGGTGGTTAGAATAACACTGCCATAAGTTTTTTTTTGTTGTTGTTGTTGTTTTAAGCATCTAGAGTAGATTGCTTTAAAAAAGATTTTTAAAAAAGTAGTTATTCAGATAAGCACTAAGTGATGTGGACAGAGATAGAAGTGTTGTCATGGTTACAATGTGCACATAAAAAAAATAAAAATTACATGATTGCGATAGGCTGACTGATGCCCAGATGATAAACAAGTGCCCACCCATAGATGTTCCAAACAGCCAAATTAATTTAAGATAACGAAGTTTGGAATCAGTATTTTTTCAATATGAAGGCAGTTTTGATGCAGATATAAAATAACATATTAGTAGTGCAACTTCATAGAATTGAAATATATTTCAATGCCGCAAAGTTTTAACTTAAGTAAGTAACGCTGGTTGACTTCAGATTTTGAGATCATGGATTACCCAGCAGAAAGTCAACAGAAGAATAATCAGTGTTTCACATTTAAACTGTTTAATGCATCATTACAATACTTTGCAGGATCCAGGGCAGCAACAAATATGCAATAAAATTCAATTTGTTTGATAGCTAAAAATCTTTTTAATTTGTCCTTTTATAGCTTTTTCTGAAACCACTCATTTCTGTGGTTTGGCTTCAGCTCCAGGCTGCGAGGTTGCATGACCTCCACTGCATTCATTTCTGAAAACGTGCTGCATAGCAAGGTGTCCATCCAGAGCAGAAAGGAATGTATTCAGTCTTTGGTGGGCTTTAAGAGTAACACTGCAGAGATTAAAGCATGTTCAAGAATAAAGTGGATTATGAGCAGCTAAAAACACTTTTCTTACATTTTATTTTTCCCCTGTGGTGCAGCTATTGTGTGAGTCTATGCTGCAAAAGTCTTAACTAATGTTTTCTATTAACATTTTTCTTCCCTCTTCGTCCATTAAAATTAAACAGGCTGCTTTTCTTACTGTGCTTCTGTGCTTTTAAGATATGTGTTACTGTTAATATGTAACGATCTCTGTTGTCCTGTGAGCACTTCATTCAAAAACCAGCTGAAACACATAATTGAAACACATAATAGGTGAGGCTAAACTACTATAAACTATATAAGGGAACATATGTACATATAATGATTTTTGTGAAAGCAGAAACTTCAAAATATGCTGTTTTTGTAACTCTTTCTATACAGGTACGTATTTACATGCTACATTAAACTGTTTTGTTTTAAGAAAGGAACATTTAGGTTTTTCAAGGATATTAGCCTTTAATGTCCAAATGGTTTGAATCTTCATATCAGTGATTGTCTTGAAGCAGTTACTTGATGACATCACTATAAAAATTGTAGATAATTTATTTTAATAACACCTTTCTGTATTTGAAGAACAATGAAATGTACTTCAACAAACGGACATGGTACATGGTATAGGTGTTAAATCGTATATTGTTGTTTGGTGTATTTTCTTAGTGCATTTTATTTTATAACATTCAATTACAACGATGTCTTAATCAACACTGTACACACCGATACTAAAAGAAAAACATATGTGCAATAATTTTTTCCTAGACCAGTAATGTCCTCTAATCTCTTAAGATTTTTTTTGTATAATTCTACACCTTCAACAAAAAGTCTTAAGCCTGTTCTTAAACCATAATCCTATTCCTATATATTCTTCTTTTCTCTCTAGCTCTGTCTGTCTATGACAAAACTGCTCGCCCTCATTTTAAACATGAACAGGGCTTTGATTTATGCCTGCTGGATGAATGCATGTCAAAGTGTGTGTGCAGCTAACATCTGCATACGAGACATTATTTGGGCATGTGACAGCTCACCATGGATGTGCTTCTGTGCTGGTAAACCATCAGTGCTTCATGATTTTGTTTTGATGAACTTTAATGAGTGATGTGCATGCCTAACAAATACCCAGTGCATGCATAAATTAGTTAAATTAGTATGTGAATACACGGGTGTGTAAGAATGTGTGTGTGTGTGTGTCTGTCTGTGTGAGTAAGAGAGAGCGAAAGAGAGAGTGAGTGTGCAAGAGAGAGATAAAGCATGCTGAGTGCACAACAGCTGAGAATATTCAGTCTTAGTGCTATGCTTGCACATCTCTTTAAAATGGAGTGTGTGTGTGTGTGTAAAATAATTTTATTTACACGTAGAAAAATGGTATTTGTACATTTCTTTACATTTATTTATTTATAGAAAATATATATAAAGAAAAGAAAGTGGCAGGATAGAGAAGGAAACAAGAAATTTGTGTTTGTGCAAAAGAGAGAGAGAGAGAAAGCGAGAGAAATAGAGAAAGAGTGAGAAAGAGACTGATTTATGGGTGTCGGGAGGAAAAAAAAAAAAAGAAACAATGGCCAAAATCTAAAAAAAGACAAGAGGGAATATGGGGCAGTAGATGTAATCTCATCGTATACACTGTCTGAGTGTGCTGTGTGTGTGTGTGTGTCGCATGGAGGCAACAGTTCATAGCGTTCCTATCTATTGATCTATCCATCAGCATGTTCCTAATACATCACTGTCTGCATCTGCCTCTCTTCTCCATGCTATCCATCCATCTACCACTCAGCCCTCCTTCTCTCCTTATCCATAACACGTAGTGTTACCTCTGTGCATACTGTATCCTGACCCGCCCCCCACTCTCTGAAGACCAGGCAATGTGAAATCTACACCCCCCACCCCCATGTCTGTATTAATGTACCAGACTCATCCTCTGTTTCCCTCCATCCCTCACCTCCTTCACTCCAAAACATTGAGCTAATGACCTCAGTGCACAGTCAAAGGCATTAAGAGCTTTTTAGCTGAACAGTAATGACTAAAAATGAGGCCCCACTCTGTCTTTCTTTCTTTCTTTCTCTCCCTCTCTCACTTTCTTGTTTCTTACTCTCTCTTTAGTCCACTTTTGTCTCCTTTTCTCATTCTGGCCACCTTCTTGATCATTATTGCTCTGCTCCTTTTTTTATAAAGTTTTTGTCTCTCTCACACACCTCTACTGCTCTCTTTTTTCCTTTCTGCCTGTTTCCGTCTCTCTTGCTCTCCATTTTTCTGTCCCTCTTGCTCTCTCATTCTTTGTCAAGCCCCCTATACACCCTCTCTCATCCTTTAATGCCACTCTTCCCCTGCCTCTTTGACCTCCTGAGATCACTCAAAGTCATAACTTATTCATTCACTGCAGGGTTTATTCTGTTTGGCCATGCATTTTTCAGCTATGGTTTTTTTTTGATATACACATCTCATGGCTGGCTAATGCCTCCACTTGCAATGCACTCTTTCCCGAGCAGCCTGACTTTCTCATCTTCACAAAGAGAGGCGAATGAAGGATGGCAGAAGAAGAGAAAGTGATGAAGGGTGCAGGCGAGGTGAGACTCAAGGTCAGCAGGGAATGGAGGAACTAATTATTCATTTTCGATTGGAAGAGAGCAGGTGTAGTAATTGTTTGAGCAGAGGTAAAAGAAATCCAGTAGCTATAAATGAATTCATGCGCGATCAAATCCACATTAGTGTTAAATTAGAGAACAATAATTAGCAGTGGTCAAGGTGGGACTCATTAACTTCCACTTGCTATTAACATATCATTATGCTAACGAGAAAAATATTATAAATATGCACATGCTAACAGACTCAAGATTATCTCAGATTTTTAGATCTTCAGATACAGAAAAAAAGATGCTGCTTTGATGTTTTTTGATGTCTGAGACCCACAGATGAAACTGAACCATCTTTAGTCCTTCCCCACCCCTCTTGCCATGAGAAGAAATTGGAGTAACCCTTGAGACCAAGTGATCAGATACTCACATAGAATAAACCATTATTGATACCACAGGGGAACAGCAGGGAGAGAAACACACAGATAACCAAAGATGAGGGAAGGATACATGAGGGAGTAAGGGAAGGCAGAAACAGAGAGAACCGATGTTGCAGGTCAAAAGGACATGACGGTGTACGTATAAAGGTTTTGGTGCAGGCACGCCAACCCTTTTGGTTGTGCAAAAGGGTTGGATTGGTTGGTAATCACTGACAGGTCAAGTGAATAACAATGATTATCTCGTTACTATGCACTTGTGAAGAGTTGGCATATCCTGGGCAGCAAGTGAACAGTCTTTGAACAGTTTTTGAAGCTGATGTGTTGGAAGTAGGAAAAATGGGTGAGTGTAAATATCTGAGCAACTCCGACATTGGCCAGATTGTGATTGTGTTAGAAGACTTGGTCAGTGCATCTCCAAAACAGCAGGTCTTGTGGGGTGTTGCTGGTAATACTGTGCTTAGTACCTAATAGAGGTGGCCCAAGGAAGGACAATGGTGGACCAGTAACAGGGTCATGGGTACCTAAGGATAGCCTGTCTGGTCTGATCCCACTGAAGAGTTAGTATGTCACATATTGCTGAAAAAAGCTAATGCTGGCTATGACAGAAGAAGTCAGAACAGTGCATCACAGCTTGCATATGGGGCTGCATAGCCACAGACAGGTCCAAGTGCCATGCTGACCTTTGTCCACCATCGTAAGTACCTACAATGGGCTTGTGAGTAACAGAACTGGATCAAAGAGCAATTTAAGTAGGTGGCCTGATCAGATTAATAATACTTTCTTTCAGATTAAGTGGACAGCTTGCTCTAAAAAAGAAGGCAAATTGACACAGTGATGCTCTGGACGACGTTCTGCTTGGACATCTTCGGTCCTGGCATTCATATGGATGTAACTTTGACACGTATCAACTGTTGCAGATCAAGTAGCCCACCCCTTCGTGGCAACGACCAATGGTATTCCCTAATGGCAGGCGCCTCTTTTAGCAGGATAATGCACAATTGTTCAAGAATGGTTTGAGGAACACGACAGAGTTAAAGGTGTTGACTTTCCCCATCTCTCAATCCGAGGGAGCATCTGTGGGAGGGTGTGGAACAAACTACTCCAATCCAAGGAGAACTCACCTCTGAGCTTCACAGGACTTCACAGGCCTTTAAGCATCTGCTGTTGATGTCTCGATATTATTTCACAGCATATCTTTGGGGGTATCATGGGAGTTCATGCCTCAATGGGTCAGAGCTGCTTTTTCTTATCATGAGGGAGACACCATATTAGACAGGTGGTTTTAAAGAAAAATAAAGTGGCCCCTTATAGTCACGCATGAACACACCACAGCACAGCACACAGTGTGTGAACAATGTGCATTTAACCCATTTACCATGTGAAGCACTGGGCTGCCATCAACAAGGGGCGCCTGGGGAGCAGTGTGTGTGGACGGTACCTTGCTCAAGTGTACCTCAGTGATGACACTAATAGTCCTAGGATTCAAACCCACAACCCACAGGGGCAAACCCGAACAACTAGGCCACTCAGCTGCCCCAGTGTATGGCTGAACAGTGTAGTGTAACAGAAAGAAGAAAGCATATTCATAAAATAGGGAGCCAAAAACAAACAAACAAAAAAAGATTATATCCAACCAACAGCAGCAGAATTTCAGCAGTGGAATCAGACTGTCCTGAGTTTAGCCATCGCTTTAGGATTAGTGCGCTGAGATTATGCCATGTGCTCAGTTTCGATGGTGCCCTGGAATTAGATGCTTTGCTGGGTTCACACTGTGCTATGGGATTAAATATTTCTCTGGGTTTAGACAGTGCAATGCAACTAGATGGTGCTATGGGATTAGATGGTGTACTGGGTGCAGACATTGCCATGGGATTAGACTGTGTGTTGAGATTAGACTGTGCTTTGAAGTTAAACAGTAGATGGTGCTCTGAAATCAGAAGGCATGCTGGGTTTTGACCATATTTTGGGTTTGGATGGTGCTCTGGGATCAGATGCTGTGCCGAGTTTCCGTGGTGCTATGCGATCAGATTGTTCTGGGTTTACACACTGCTATGGGATACGATAGTGGGCTGAGATAAAACAGGGCTTTGAGTTTAGACAGTGCTATGGGATTATATGATGTACTACTTTAGGTTGTATGCATGGATCGACAATTTTCTGAGCTGTTTAAGATGGTATGCTGGGATTTGAGCATGCTCTGCATTTAAAATGTTCCATGGGATTTGGTGTTTGAGTGGTTTATATAGTGCTAAGAGATTGCATAGAGTTTTGATTGTGCTCTGGATTTAAGGAGCCTCTTAGGCATGCTGATCACAATGACTTCAATTATCACAAAAATCCCATCACTTCACTGCACCCTCATTTTTTTGCAGCTTCTTTTGGTTGCTCCCTGCCTCCCTTTGTTGAGTAATGGATTCAATATACTTTATTTGTCACATACACAGTCATACAAGTACAACATGCAGTTAAATGTACCCCGAATTACGCCCAAGGCTGTGCAAAATTTCAAAATAGATAAACTAGTCCTTAGATTACTTAATATGAGAACGACCGAAAAGCCCCATGATCCCAATAAGTCTCTGCCGACCCACAACTATAAAGCCCAGAAAGAGGGTTACAGCTGGAGGTGAACTGAATCTTTGCAACAGTAATGGCATTTCCATGTGTCATATCAATAATTTATTCTCTGTTACAAAACATGGATGCATCGACCAAAAGTGCACATCCAATTTGTGTGTGTGTGTGTATAAGGCAGAGAACATATTAGAAATAAAAGCCATTGATATCTGAAGAATGTGTGAAAAACTGACATAATCGAGTGAAACTAAAATAAGACAATCATTTCTGAATAATACAGTTCTGAGAAATGTCATTTACCGCACATGCAGAAGGAAAATGACATACTTCAGACGAAACCGCTTTCCATACATCAACAGACGAAAATGTGGGTGGGCTGTCAGAGAGGGGAAGTGTGTTTTCAAATAGGAGCGGTTGATGGGAGTGGAAATGATGCAGTATGGTTATCCTGCTAACATGAAGCAACACTTTCTTTTGCTGCTGTAAGGTTCATCAGTCACAGCTATGCAGATGGCCAGGTGTCCTCTCTTTAGCTGCCCTTGCTTTTCCCAACTCGGCAAGAGCGCTTCTCAAAAATCTGTCTAGAAATCTCAACAGCTCAATGGCTTGTCCAAATAATATGATTTAGGCTTGAGGCGGGAGTGCATCTACATGAATCTGAGTGGGTGAGACATGAAGAGAGAGTGAAAGAGAGAGTGAAAGAGAGAGAGGAAGAGAGAGAGAGAGAGAGAGAGAGAGAGAGAGAGAGAGAGAGAGAGAGAGCTGGAAAAAGAGGATATATGACAAGTCTGACGTGACTATGCGACAGCTGGATGTTTGGCAACAGCACAAAAAGACCCACGCTGCAGTAAAGAACATATCACTTTAAGCTCAGCTATAGAATATTTTTTGACCCAGAAGGTACAAATCAGTTGCTATTGCCAGGGCTGTCTTCCAAGTTACTGCTGTTATTGTAATCAGGTCACAGTATTCAGAAGGGCTGCACAATTCGCGGTATGTTCATTATCACAATATTAGCCTTTGCAATAATGACAGTTCCGGTTCCAGATGAGTGTTTCTGTGAGTGTTATGATTAGTCAGGGTGTTTATATAAGCCAACAAAATTTGATTATTTTGGTAAAAATTATCATCATTTTCACTTGAGCATTTTCCATCCAAACTTCATCCTCCACAGTTAAACAATCTGTTTTTGTCATAATGTCTTTACGACGGGCGCAAGTAAATGACTACAGGCTGTTTTGCTCCTGAATGGTTGGATCTGTTTGTCCATTTTCTTACCCTCACAAAAACAGTAAACTGGCTTAAATATATGATCTGTATGAACTGGAGAGTGAATTTGTTTTAAAACTTTGTTTAAAAAAGTAAGAAAGTCACCAACGACTCATTAAAGTGCAACAGTGCATTTCAAGATGTGCTGCAATTGCAATGTTAGTATTTTACCCATATCGTACTGCTCTATTCAGTAGGGGTGATTACACTGTGACCAATGTTTGACATTTTTGAGACAGGCGTACCTCTAGACGGCCGGTATCTGGCTGGAAACCACGGGCAGGGTCCTCGGTGGTGACTCGGCATTGGATGGCACAACCATTGATCCTGATCTTGTCCTGTTTCAGCCCAAGCTCAGGAAGACTCCGGCCTTCACACACACGCAGCTGAGCATGGACTAGATCCACACTGAGGAACAGACGTAGGGAGGAGGTTAGAGGTGGTCATTTAAATGGAACTACTTAAAAAGAACTTTCTTATTCCCTAACCATACACAAACACACAAAGTAATTCTCCAGAGCCTCAGCAACCTACAAGACAAGGTGACCAAGACAAAGACTACACATAAGGCAAATCAAGCAGAAATGGGACACCTTTTGTAGATCCAGCAGCACCTGCTTGCGTAAATATCTTAGGCATTTTATTTATTTATTTATTTATTTTAAGAAAAATAGGGTTGAAAACTCAATTTACAATTTTTAAAAAAGGTTATAACAACGAGATGTTACGCAGCTCACATAAAGTAAAAGGAAAAATATAAAGATAAGCTTCAATTAAGAATCTTTATGCAAATGACTAATACTGACCAGACCCAACCTGAGGGCACAGGCCAGTGAAAACAAATGTAGAATGAAAAGGACACCTGCATTAGTTCAGCAATACAGCATTGGCCCATTTCATTTGATATCCCCCTTTTGCTAAACTTAAACAAGGCAGTACAGTACAATACAGATAAACAAGGCAGTACAGTACAATAAATTAATAAGCGTTCAGGATAATGTAAGATAAACACACAACAATAAATACCATGCAATCATGAGATAGATGAGAAAAAATGTCTTAAAGCTTGTAGTGCAAGTTTTAAGACATTCTTGGGATTAAGACTTCTTTGGAAGGATCAAACAAAGAGCATCAAGTGATTGGCTTTATTCTTTATAAAGATGTACTGAGACAGGAATTCTGTACCGATGCCGCCATCTGATACTGTTGGTATCAGTCAATGCCAATAATCAATAAACATTTATTAAAATGTAAAAATTCAAACCCAATCTATTTGATTATCTTCAAAGAGAATTTATTATTTGTAAGGATACAAATACAGGAAAATGAATAAAATGCAGATATCTTAGCATAGCACCTGTATCGCCCAAACATTCTGCTCTTCCAGAGTATAAATATATCATTAAGTAGTGGTTAAAAATAATGGTCAAACCTAAACAAGCTTTTTTGCTGTCGATAGCAATGTGATTCTAATATAATCATGCATCGCTAGGTTTTTTCCTCTTGTTTAATGAAAACACTAAGCTAGCTACATAATCAGCCCTTGATCACTCCCCTTTGCGAATTATCATCTAGTTTTGTGGAGACACCGCAAATTAATCGTAAATGAATAAAGCGGAGGCTGAATTACCACGGGCTTTAAATCTGTCCCACCAAAATTTATTCTTTGATAATTCATCCAATTAAGCCATTTCAGGCTTGATTAGTCCATAAAGTCATTTAAAAGGAGATCAAATACCTCGTAGGCTAAACAGACACAATACTCTTGGTGCACAAGCAACTCATTTGTGGAAATACTATTTTAGGAAATAGCTTCCAAAGCACACAAGTGAAATCGTCTAATTCAATTGACAGTTATGGTAATTCTCTGACAAAGAGTTTTAACCAAGTCGATGAGGCACTTAAAGTTCCAGCCCAAGGGAAGGAGGGAGAGCGCATATGTGTGAGAAAGGCAGACGGTAAGTGAGAGATGGTGAGGCTGAAAAGGGAGAAAGGGCCAGAAAGATTTAAAGTTTTAAAAATGCATGCACATTGCATATTCATGGGTGTAAATAAGACGTACAGCTTAGCTGAGTTGGTGCTATGACATTACACTAAAAGGCCAGCAGGAGAGCTAATGACTTGGCTAGCATACACCTGCTAAAATGCCATTTGCCGTAGACTTACAATTAAAATCTAAGTACCTGTACAAATCCACTATGTGGACACAGGTATTGGGTACTCACCTATGCACATTCACATGATCATGTTTTGACTGTTTGCTCATGGGTGTGACCTTTGGAAAAGCTACTACATTTAGCAGTGTGGCTCCAAATTGCCAGATTCTTTCAAGCAATGATGCACTTATGCTGTAGACTAAAAGAGATAAACATTCCCATTTAAGATACATTTTTTACTTCTGTCTCAAATGAAACAATAATAGTTCCCACTAAGTAGAGTGTTAGCTCACAGCACTTAATTGTTTTTAGGTTTGCAGTATTAATCGTACCAGGATTAATTGCGTGGCTGATCAGGATATGAGCACGGGGGGGGGGGGGGTCCTTTCAGAAAACAGGTTTGCTCATATGAATTATAACATTTGTTTTAGTATGTAGCTCATGTTTATTATCAAGGTGAAAGGATCAGATATGAGGGCAAAAAGGCCTGTAATGTGAACATAGCTTTAGACATCTAAGATCTTATCTAAAATTGGCGATTTCAAGCCGCAACCGCTTCTGATGGCTCCTGCTCAGCGTCGGCGTGTAACATTTTGCTGCCCTAGGCTAAACAGAAGGCCAGACATAATTACTTGTTGATGTGGGAGTGAGGAGGGGATGCAAGAATTTGTTGACTGGGCTTGGGAGACTGTACGGAACCTTTAGCCTGCTGAAGTGGTTGAGTTGTATCTGTCCCATTGTTTGAAGAAAAAAAAAAATGTAATGCTGTGATTCTGCATCGCAATTTCAGCAGCTACTGACAGCGCTCTGATTCAGTGATGTTGGGCCGTTTCAAATTCATACTCAGTAATTGGCAGTGCTATGATCCAGTGGTGTTTTATGTCATCCTTCCTAAAGTGCTGCCCTAGGTGACTGCCTAGTTCGTCTATATGGATGCACCGGCCTTAATCCTAACCTTCTGCTACATGTAGCAGCCTGCAGCATGTAGAGCGCAAACAATATTTGAAATTCCACAGTTCATTATTTCTCTCCCTCATTTTTCATTTCTAGTTCACTATATCCTGTTTCATATCCCAGTGTGAACACAGTAGTTGCACTAAAAGTGTCTCATACACAACTGAAGCACTCATTTTTAGATTCTGAACAGAACAAACACTGCAGTACATCAGTAACAGATCCAGGGGAGATACATCAAACGCTATATAATAACATACAAAGTAAAGGATATCTGTATGTGTGTAACATGTTGGCTATGAAGAGGCTTTGAGTCTATAGTGGAAGCAATAGCTTTTTCCCTTTGGTCCATGTAGTTACTAACAGACGCAACAGATCCAGGTGCTTGGGAACTGACGGTGATTCGTGATGCAACTACTGTGCAATGAGATGCAAACCAAAGGACAAATGAAGAATGCAGAGCGCGTAACCACACATACATACACGGGACATGACCCAGCACCAACTTGAAACAAAGAAAATGCATTAGCATAGCACATTACTGTTGAGAGAGAGAGAGAGAGAGAGAGAAAAAGAGAAAGAGCAAGAGAGAAAGAGAGAGAGAGAAAGAGAGAGGTAGAAAGAGAAAGAGAGAGCAAACGAGAGAGCGAGAGCAAGAGAGAAAGAGAAAGAGCGAGAGAGAGAAAGAGAGAGCGAGAAAGAGAGAGCGAGCGAGAGCAAGAGAGAAAGAGAGAGAGCGAGAGAGAGAGAGAGAAAGAGAGGGAGAAAGAGAGAGAGAGAAAGAGAGAGAGAGAGCGAGCAGTTTAAGCGGTTTTAATAGGCCACATTTATAGTTAGGTGACACAGAAACACATAAAAGCTGACAAAGTTTTGATATTTATTCAACCAGGCTAGGATATGCTAACTAGAACTACACTAGAAAAAAATGACCAAAAAATGTGAGAAATATGAATAATTTTAGCAACCTCTCAAGTGTTGAGAAATGGCCATTTCTACTAGGGTTATAAAACACAGTTCACTGGCAGTGCAATATGTTCTTGCCTACCAGTGTAAAAATGGCCATGAACTGTATGCAAGATTAATTGCATGCACACACAAACACACAACACATATCCATTTTGCCACCACTACAAACCCTATTAGCCCATTTTCCACCACTGTATGGTTTTTCAGTTTTTCCTCTTCCAGTTGCAACAGTGTAGTTTAATATATACTCTGAACAGCTTTTTACAGTTTCTTTAAATTATCCAATTTCTTATATTATTATTCTTTCAATTTCCCCACACTTTGTAACCCAAGCTTTGGTAAAAACTAATGAAAAATTATTTGTCAATAAAGCAATGAGAGAGAGAGAGAGAGAGAGAGAGAGAGAGAGAGAGAGAGAGAGAGAGAGAGACTGAATTCAGAGCATTGTAAAATAGCTCACTGTATATTGGTGATGTGTTTTCACCAAGGACAGTTCTGTATGCTGGAGCAGGCTGAATTAAAGATGAAAAGACAGATACACAATATAACACCCTTCACTTAGGAGAATTTCCAGGCAAGTGTGTTTTGTTATATCTGAATAATGGCACTGTTGGCTTCCTCCACCGTAGATGACTGTTAATACTGAGACAGACTCATATAAAGTATATCAAATAAGCATTCTGAATTTGGCAACCATAACCTACCATAAATGAGCAAAATAGAGCTGAACTGTCAGGTTCTGGAAGTAAAAATCCCTTTCTATCATAGGGAATTAGATGTTTAGCCATAAAACTTTATCCAGCCAATATAGACGAGGGCGTGCGCTTCTGCTGAGGCACTAAGTTAGGCTGCCATTAAAACTTTTATGCCTTGTGTGAAAACGAAATACGCTGCCCATAGTCTAAAAGCAAGTTCCACCAATTAGAGATGTCCCTATTACCATGGCCATTTTAATTGTGTGGTTTGGCACCAGAAAAGCATGAATGCTGTCTCAGCCTTGTTCAGTAAAGCATAAAGATAAAAGGATTTTTTTTTTGCGAGTCTATATCACTGACATCTGGAAAATAGAAGGCTCTCCTACACAGGTTAAGCACAGATAACGAATGTACATTCTCAAAAAAAATATCCCCCTTTCAGGATAATCACAGTGCCACCATTAATCAATCCATCAAGCTCCCATTCAGTAATTAAATTTGGCCTTCGGGACCACAGTAATGAATAAAATGATAACAGACCATGTTCGGAATAATAAATAATTCTTCCATTGCATTGTTCACTGTATCATGCTTCAATGCAAGAAAAATTAATAAAAATGCAATGTTTACAGTAATTAAAACATATCTGCAGAAAACAGTAGAGATAAAATTCATAATTGCACAAGTTGGCTGGAAACTGTTCGAAATGAATGAAAAGTGACTGTACAGTGTAAGACTGTACAGTGTAATCTGCAGTACTCTGAAACACAATTTTTTTCTTAACAAAATTATATACACAGTACTGAAAATAATTGAAATTACTTTCTGAACATTGTTGTATTAATCGCGTTTTGTTGCTTTTTTATAAAGAATGCTATGTTGTATTCAACAGTCTTTCATTGCTGTAAAAGCACCGCACCACACAGTAAAGTTAATCTTGCTCATATGTCTCTTCTTATTATTAATTATAACAATACAAGTGTTTATCGAAGTTAAACACTGTGCTGCTGTACTGGTACAGATTAAAATCCTACAAACACACTTGCGGGAGCCCGTAGTACTCCCAGAAAAAAAAAAAGTTCATTAACATACACTTGAAAATACTGATGATCTTTCAGTCGCTAAGAATATACACTGCTCTGTCAGCTCCGTTTAAACATGAACCACATGAGAAAACTATGGAAGAGAGACAGTGACGTCATCAGTTACAGTCCCGACACTATTACAGCACAATTCAGTTTTCACAGCTGTGCACATACATACAGAACTGTTTTTGTCTTGCAAGTAATGTTTACTTGTATCACATGTAACCTACTGTCCACACACACACACACACACACACAACATACTTGTAATTAGAGTTTTTTTGGAGGGGATTTCTTTTAGCTGAGCCAAATTCCATTACATACAAGAACTAACAATATACTTGCTTTCTGTCGATATTCATAATCTACCCTTGGGTAGAACTCTAATTTAGCCTCAAACTGCTCGAGGCTATCCCTAGATGTTCCCGTTACACGAAACAACTGTGAAGTATTGCATCATTTTCAATACAGGAAAGCAAAGTGCTTCGCTATTAAAAGTGTAGTTGATGTGGAGCCATGTCATCTAATTTTAGCAAGTTGCCTAGAGTAAAAGTAGAGCAGTTTTAGACTAGTTCTGATTTCGAATAAAATAAACATGACAAAACTATTTATACTCGGCTGAATGTTTGTAGGCATTTTGTATGACATTTGAAACCCTATATGTGACGAGCCATTTTCAAATATTTAAGCTCATACTGAAACCATCCATTTCCATCCCTTATCTGAAATGGTTATCCCAGCAGTCATATTGAATTCAGTGTATAGCTTGACTATAGCCATGACAAATGACGAAAATGTGTATTGAATTGTGACCCGTATTGAATTGTGATGCACACTGAATTGTGACTGAATTCACCTTCAATTGTTTGAAACCTCATGGTGGTGTTAAAAACAATTCCACTGCAACAGTCATATCCAGGAACCCATTCTAAGGTTTCAGCATTCATGCATAAAACCACAGGGCTTTTAGCAACCATCTGTACTATACTTAACAAGGGCAGGCCTTCAAGTAGTACTATAGCATGCCACTGTTACAGATGCTGCTCTGGAAATGCCAAGTTAATAATTGTTAGTTTTTGGTCAGGTAATAAATACATCATACAAGGTAAATTGATAATACCTTAAAAATAGGTGAGAGCGAATGTGTGTGTGTGTGTGTGTGTGTGTGTGTGTGTGAGAGAGATTGTGTGTGTGTGTGTGTGTGTGTGTGTGTGTGTGTGTGTGGTGGGGCCACATGACACCTCAATCATCCTAACCCCTCATTACTTCGAGTAAACATCATAAAAAGGAAATTTAAGGACGATGAGAGAAATACGAATTTTTCTTAATATTTATAATGATGTGATTAAATTATTGTTTTTGCTGTCAGCAGCTTTGGCTCCTGTTGCTCCTCGACTGGCCCCTTTGAAGTCATTCTGTAAAGCTGCGTTTTATGTGGTCATGGAGTCGTATTGCCTTCCAAACTGCACCCACACCTCACTTAGCCGCGCGCAGACGGCTGTAATTTCTGCGCAGGTGAAGCCGCAATTTGCTCTAAATGCAGTATCAAATCCAGCCGAGCGCCGTTTCATTCAAAAAAAGAAAGAATTTTTGCCTTTTAATATTCAAAACGCAGACCCACCATATCATTACACTCCTAAATAAAGACCACTTCTCCAGAGTGTTCTCCAACACTGATCCACCTTCACAACACCTCCATCACCTCCACCACCTCCACCACCTCCGTCACCTCCGTCACCTTCATCACCTCCATCACCTCCACCACCTCCGTCACCTTCATCACCTCCATCACCTCCGTCACCTTCGTCACCTTTATCACCTCCGTCACCTTCATCACCTCCATCACCTTCATCACCTTTACCACATTCATCACCTTCATCACCTCCATCAACTTCGTCACCTTCATCACCTCCATCAACTTCGTCACCTTCATCACCTTGTCACCTCCATGACCGCCGTCACCGCCATCACCACCGTGACCGCCGTCACCTCTGTCACCTCCGTCACCTTCCTCACCTCCATCACCTCCATCACCTCTATCACCTCTGTCACCTCCACCACCTCCGTCACCTCCATCACCTTCATCACCTTTACCACATTCATCACCTTCATCACCTCTATCAACTTCGTCACCTTCATCACCTTGTCACCTCCGTCACTGCCATCACCGCTGTCACCTCCGTGACCACCGTGACCGCCGTCACCTCTGTCACCTTCCTCATCTCAATCACCTCCATCACCTTCGTCACCTTCGTCACCTTTATCACCTCCATCACCTCCATCACCTTCATCACGTCCATCACCTTCATCTTCTCCATCACTTCCGTCACCTTCGTCACCTCCGTCACCTCCGTCACCTCCGTCACCTTCATCACCTCCGTCACCTTCATCACTGCCATCACCTTCGTCACCTCCATCACCTTCGTCACCTCCATCACCTCCGTCACCTCGATTACCTCCATCACCTCCGTCACCTTCATCACCTGCATCACCTCTATCACTTTCATCACCTTCATCACCTTCATCACCTCCATCATCTCCATCATCTCCATCACCTTCATCACCTCCATCATCTCCATCATCTCCATCATCTCCATCACCTCCATCACCTCATCACCTCCGTCACCTCCATCACCTCCATCATCTCCATCACCTCATCACCTCCGTCACCTCCATCACCTCTGTCATCTCCATCACTTTCATCACCTTCATCACCTCATTCACCTCCATCACCTTCATCATCTCCATCATTTTCATCACCTTCAACACCCCCATCACCTTTCTTACCTTCATCACCTCCATCACCTCCATTACCTTCATCACCTCCATCATCTTCATCACCTCCTCACCTCCATCCCACCATCACCTTCATCCTCTTAAACTGCAAATCTGTCACTCATTCATTAATGTTTTATGTACTATCAATTATTCAGTATCCAATATGAATTATTCAGTGTGTGTAATGAGCTATTTGGTGTTCACAACGAATTTTTCAGTGCCTACTATGAATTCTTTAGTATTTGCGAAGAATGATTCCATTTCTACTATGAATCATTTACTATCCACTATGAATTATTCAATATCCATTATGAATGATTCAGTGTCAACAACCCATTTTTTAGTATCCATGACGAATGATTTAATGTCGACTATAAATTATTCAGTACTGGTTTACCTTTATAGTTTTCTGATTCTGTTTCTGATTAAAAGAGTTAAATGCAAAGGCCGTAAGTCTCATGTCGAACCAGCACACAGAAAAAGAAGCAAAAGAGCAGAATTGTTGTTAAATGATGTATGTTTAACGTGAGGCCTTGGGGCTTTGCCTGAAACATGCCACTAATTGAAATAATTTCCTGTGGAAAGTTTGTTGTGTCAAAGGAACGGAAATGAGGAGTGAGGAAAACACACAAAGCCACATCACTCACGGCTTAATTGGTCTCTGTACTCAAATTTGAGTATCTTTTAATTAGAAAATTCACCTGGATCACTGCAGGCTGTGTAGTCAAGTGAGTTCAGTGGGACAGTTCACTCACTTTTACCGTTAAAAGAGTTCTGAATTATTTTAAATGGTAATACAGTTCCACATTTTGCTAAATCAGTAAATCAGTACATTGAGGGTGGTCCAACACCCAAAAATATCCCTCTGTGGTCAGAAACTGACACCTGATGAAAATGTAGAGGTGCAGCACACATTGTGCTTCAATAGAAATTTCACGGTGGAGGGGTTTCCGATAATGTGGCCGACTGTGCGAAAGCTGCTCCTATTTACCAAAGAATCAGAACCTCATTTTGCTTAAAGGAAGAACGCAGCCACTTGCAAACAAACATTTATCACCTGTCTGATGAATAACTTACTTTCCTTAATTTTTCACAGTGCCACTGGCACCTTCCTTATGCTTCCACTCACTGGCCATTTTATTGGAAACACCATTTTGTGCTTCCATTTCTTGGCCATTTTATTGGAAACACCACTTTGTGCTTTCACCCACTGGCCACTTCATTGGAAACAGCACCTTGTACTTCCATTTGCCAGCCACTTTATTAAAGACACTCACCTTCTTCTGATGATGTAAACTCATGTTGGCGCTGACTTCTTCAATCCAGTGTCTCCTCAGAAATATTCGTTCCTCCTCTTATCAATCCCATCGACCTCCTCCCCTCCGTGGGGGTGTGAAATATTGCATCTGGCAGCGCATCCCTGACATGATTTCCATACATAGCTCCGCTAACCACATTACATTTTTGCTTAGCTATCTGAAGCATGTTTCACCACCTCACTGTGTTCAGTCTTGTCACGAGCACACTGAAGGAGCTTGTAAAAATATTCTCAAACTGCCAAAGAAAAACAACTTAGGTGAAGGGAGATCCTCCCCAGCCAACGGCGAATCCGAACGATTTTCTTCCCCCCCACTGACGGCCTCCACGAGGTCATGTTCACCACGGGCCAAAAGTGTCACAACAGTGTGCAGATGGGTTTAAGATGAGCAAAACCCATCTGCAAAACCCATGGGCGCCATCAGGCAAATGTACAGTTTATGTAAGAATTATAACAGTGGCGAGCAGTGAGTATGAGAGCTAGGCCTTCATTTCATGCTACAATAAGCCCATTCCTACCATAATGCTGATTTCTGCTGGCATCCCAAAGGAATTTATAACAGTAGGTCAGCGCTAAGATAAAACATTTTTGTGGCTGCCCTCTGATGAGTCCCTTCCATTTATCTCATGGCCAGTTAATTGGAAACACACACCTTATGCCTCCACTCACTGGATGCTTTATTGGAAACACCTTGTGCTTTCATTCATTTGACACTTTATTGGAAACACCTTGTGCTTCCACTTACTGGCCACTTTATTGGAAACACTTGTGTGTCAACAATGACATGTAATTTTCTCTGAAATCAGGCCTTATCTAGAAGGCCCTGAAGGTTCCCGCAGGGTCCATAGCTGTTCCTGCAGTCATAATAAAGGAATCTCAGATGAATCACTTTGCTTTAGCGGGAAATTCGCCCTATCAGGTTCTACAGATGTGCTCCTCAGAGTAAACAAAAGCAATGCTGTCAGGATGACACTTTTACGCCTGTGGGTTTTTGTGGTTGAAGGGACTTCCTCGTTCATAATATCGAGTGGACTCTCCACAGGAAACCTGAGACGACAGTTACTTAACAATCCTGAATCACAACAGACCAGCACAGCCTAAACCAGGCGCGCAGTCATGGAGATTTAGTGCTGAAGTCATTCTCTGAATATTTCGGGAAAGTCTCCCTCGTCCCTGAGATCAAGAAGATGATAATGTCTTCAAATAGAGTCGTTTTAATACGTGCTTATGATGTTTCTCATGCAACATCAGACCTCATCTCACCAAAGCCAAAGCTGTTAGGAAGCTCAAGGTGGGTGTTTCTAATAAAGTGGCCAGTGAGCGGAAGCACAATGGAAGTGTTTCCAATAAAGTTTCACTCTGTTATTGTTTAGTGACCACTCTGCAGTTAGAGTCTCCGACCACCTCACTGCAGTGTTTCTCTGCTTCCATAAAACAGATTAAGCAGATTAACATTCAAACAAAAATCCCAGCAATGCAGAAGCCATCGAATCCGGGCACAAAGTGGCTATTAGCCTTTCTAAAATATCCTCATGTGAGACATTAATAGTTACAGGGAGTATGATATTAGTAAAGAGTAAAGGGTGATGAATAAGAGAAACTTTAAAACTGGAGCTCAGCAAAAAAATCTAATTTTTCACAAGTACAGCTGCAAAGCTGCAGTTATAGAAGTTATTAGAAAGACCCACCTTGTACTTCCATTCACTCTCCAGTTTATTAGAAACACTTTACTTCCATTCACTGACCACTTTAATTAGTTTAAATGAATTTCAGGTCTCAAGGGATGCCCAGTTGCAGCTCTAATTATTTGAGTTCTTCAGTAGCATACGCTTCCTTTTTCTGCTCTTTCTGTCTGTGCAAGGGAGATATGAGGCACCTGACTGGTTCAAAAATATCTTTTAAACATCTAGAAACTCATTTGCTCAAACAGAAAGAGCCACTTTGTTGCAAACCCTGTGTTTATTTCCCAATGAATATTTGATGCGTAATGTAAAATGAAGGAAAGTCAGCTGGCCTGCCTGGAAGCCGGCAGGTTCAGAGCCAGAGCGACCTGAGTGCATTTTACTGTATTTCATAAGGAAAAGATACGTCCTCTAAAAATAGGAGGCGAGGATAGTGTTGGCTGAGGGAGCGCTATGCTCCATGCGGCACAGCACAGAGTAAATTTAGCGACGACAGACGCCAGGGGACATACAGAGAGAGACAGAGAGAGAGAGAGAGAGAGAGAGAGAATGCTGAGTAACTCCTTACTGCTAGCATTTTTTGGGTCACAGGCAGGTAAAGCAGAAGCAGCAGCAAAAATTGTGGAAGAGCAAAGCTAATCTGAGTGTGTTGCAGGGAATACAGTCTCCTTCCTAAGTTTCCTGATGTATCCATGTCCTACATCCCCTCCTTTTTCAGTTATCACATATTGCCACTTTATTAGACTGACCCACCTTTTGCTTCTACACACTGGCCACTTTATTAGAAACACCCACCTTCTGTGTCTGTGTATAAGTATCTGCACCTTTGGTAAACCTTCATGGTATGTTTTTTTTTTACAGCTCTCAGTAAGTCATACTGTGTCCTAAACCATGTCGACGGGTCCACCTTAGTGAAGAGCCAAATGTGGTTTGAGGGTCTAGAGAAGTTTTGGTGATGTGTTTGTGTGATAAAAGATTTGGGTGACTATTGACTTCTAGTATTGTAAACTGTAGAGGCAAAGTTTGTACCCTTAGGTGATCGACCACATCTGGGACGTCTGATTTTGTTCCGAAGCATTTCTTCAACTGGTAAGCAACATTCACATGAAAGCAAAGCGAACATTTGAAATGCCAGAAAGTTGAATGGAGGCGAGAGGACGGCCCTGTGTTTGAAGCTGGTCGCTCAAAGAGGATCCAAGGACTTTAAAGGAGAAAGCAACGCGTATCTTCCTTCAGGAGATGAATACGACCCCAAACAACAGACAACAAGTGTTTCCCTGCTAATTATGATCTGCAAATGAAGAATGTGTGTGTGTGTGTGTGTAGACGCTCCATGTTAAGAGTATGGCCAAGCACCGACTGGAGTGGCCACTCTAGACCGTTCATTAGCTTTGCCTTGTTTCTCCTCTTCCCCTCTTGAGTGTGTAATGTGTGTTGGTGCACAATGGCTGGACCTCCAGAGCAGGCCGGCTGTTTGCCTGTCCTGTGAAGAGCCCACTTCACCAGCTTTCCACCACAAAAGGCCTTTGGGATGCGCCGATGCCTTTACTTTGTCCCACGGCAGCATTTCACACGCACCCGGGCAACCTGAGGCCTTCGGGCACCAACAGGTTATTGAAAAAGTGCTTTTTTTGTGTAAACCCCCACACCCCGACCCCCTGACCCCCCCGGCCTCCTCCTTTTTCTTAAAGCCTTTATCCTCACTGTTCAAATACCACTGCTGGACAAATAGTGTGTTTTTTCTTTCCGTCCCCATCCCTTTCCCTCTTTTCAGATTACCTTGTTGTAATTACGCGAGTTTGGCAACAATGGCCAAACTCTCAGCCTAACGAACAGTGCAAGAAATGTGTCTCCTGTTATTGAAAAAACGTCTACCGGGATGGGTCCCACTTTGGCAACGTGGAAACTCCTAAAGATAGATTAGGGTTAGGAGAAGACAAGAAGATGTGGAAATGTTGTATTTCCATTTTCATCCGTTTTTGCATTCCTCCAAACGTTTTTTCGCAACATCTCAACTTCAGTCTTCTCAGCCTTTGCCGCGATCATCCAGTGTCTCCTTAAGTCGAGAAGGAACCAGAGAATGGGAGCAGAGCAGCTTGTGAAATCCTGCTCCAGTAAGGCTTAGGGTTTAATATCCTTGGAGTTATGGTCTCTTTTTCCATGGCATAATTTAGGAAATATGAACTAGCCCAAATGGGAACTAAGCAGTTTTAGCTCTAGATTATTTTCCAACTGCTAGAGAACCAGAACATGCTTATTTCACAAGTATGTCTTCTGGAAACTCAAAGCGAGGCTAAGGTGGGAAAGTTCTGGAGTCAGATACTTTAAGACCAAGAACTGGCCCAAACAGGAAACATGAAAGCCCAGTTCTAGCACTAGTTCATTTTCCACCTGTTTAAGAACCATAATATGCTTGTTTCTCAGGGCCGCCATATTTGAAATCCAGAGTGAGGCTGAGGTTAACTTAGAGTTTCTCCTCATGCAATGGTCATTCAAGTTAAAATGACGACTTACATGTAAGATCTTCTCAAATTTAAAATTTTAACTGTACCCTCTGCAGTTGGTGTGGTAGTGTGCATCTGAGGTTGATGAGGGTGTGTGATGGACCCTGTTACGGAGCCAGTTCCAACAGAGAAGTGCAGCGCCATCACTCTTTTTTATCTTTTGAATGCCATGTGATCCTTTGTCATGTCATGTGACCTAAATACAGAAACATGTTTCCATTTCAGCTTTGCTTTGTGGAATCGTCCGAAACCCATGTGAACTTCATGTGTTTCTGTCATTCAATATTTAGTTGAAAACTGGGTTAAACAAAACCTGTCTAGTGTTGAGTGTGAAAACATGATCAAAAACACTCATTTTCTGTACGATAGCTAAAATGCTAATGTCGTTAGTGCTAGTCATCTAAGCAGCTGAGCTTGGGGAACTTTTTACAAAAGCAATAACTGTAAAAATGATCAATGTAAAGTCCTCATCTACATTCTCAGGTTCTAATTAATCTGTAACTGTGTTGAATGGCTTTTTCTTCAGTAGAAAATTCACTAAAGTTTCATTAGCCTTGCCTGTGAGTGGTATTTTTATTAGCATGTTTCATTTTTACTTTCAGTTTGCATTTTTTAACTGAGCATTATGTAGGTTACCAGAAACCCATCTAGTGCTGAATGTGAAAACATGATCAAAAACACTCATTCCCTGAAGGCTAGCAAAAAGGCTAATGCCTTAGTGCTAGCTTTTTAAGAAGCTGAACTTGACAAACAACTGTAAAAATAATGGTTAGAAACGCAAAGATCTCGTCCACATTCGATTGTTCTTTAACAGTGCTAAGTAACTTCATTTTAGTAAATAATCTACTAAACTTTTGTTACCTTTGGCTGCGAGTGTTAACAGCATGGCATAGACTGCCTTGAGACCCTTTAGCCCCTATTTGAGACTGGACCCTTTGGTGCCGTACTGATGATCAATGGAAAAAGCCCATCTCTGGTCCTTTGCTCCCTAGATCCAGAGACATTTGTGGCACTATTGCACTATTGCGCTAGCTGGCACTGACCATGTAGACCCTCTATCTACCTCAGTAATACCAAAGTAACTAAAATATATACCAACAAATAGATTTTTCCTTAAATTTTATGGTGTGAACAAAAGAAAAAGGGGAGTTCTCGTCACACCCAGAGACCCCCCCACACACACACACGGTCCTCCAAGTCAGCTCTTTTTTTCCACAGTGTCGCATGAAATAATCATGGGTCAGGGTTGGGGCCTGCTGAAAGATTGATGATGGTCAGTGGCACAGTGGAGATCTTGCTCTCATTACAGAGTGGAAGTTCCTTAAAGCACCTTTCTGATCAGCATGGCTTTTTTCTATTATCAGGAATTAGAAACCATGAATTCTATTAAAAGACTGAAATTAATTGTGGGGCATAATTAATGTATTAATTACATGCTTTGTGATTAATTCTAAATCTAAATCTAACTCTAAATTAATTTAATATATTTGTCACGATGATATGGTTATAAACTTTAAAAGTCAGAATTTACATTTATTTTCAGTGTTCATTTTGCAATAATGCCCGTAGCAATCAATAACAATCATACTATTAGGGAAACAGTAATGTATGGTGCGGTTTAAGACTGTATAATGTTAATGAAGTTTGCAGTCAGAATGAGGTGACTGGGAATCTTAATGAGATCTAATGATCCCCAGTCAGGCCAATGTATCTTCTTTCACTTTCCTTTCTGTGTCATAAACCTGTTAGGTGTTGGACACATGAACAAGTTCTAGTAGAGGACACGATCTGTAAAGCCTCTGTTAACCCCCACCCACCACCACCCAAACTGACCTACAGTCCATCTGTCACAAGAAGATTTAAGGTCCTCTCACACTAGGCTTAAGTTTTATTAAGAGTCCTCGAATCATTCAGTATAACTGTCCTCTCTCTCTTTGGGTGGGTAGGGTGGTCCTCCCTCTCCCCATCACTCAGTATAGCTGTCCTCTCTCTCTCTGGGTGGGTAGGGTGGTCCTCCCTCTCCCCATCACTCAGTATAACTGTCCTCTCTCTCTCTGGGTGGGTAGGGTGGTCCTCCCTCTCCCCCATCACTCAGTATAACTGTCCTCTCTCTCTCTGGGTGGGTAGGGTGGTCCTTCCTCTCCCCCATCACTCAGTATAACTGTCCTCTCTCTCTTTGGGTGGGTAGGGTGGTCCTCCCTCTCCCCATCACTCAGTATAACTGTCCTCTCTCTGTCTGGGTGGGTAGGGTGGTCCTCGCTCTCCTCTGTCACTAAACATGACTGTCCTCTTTCTCTCTGGGTGGGTAGGGTGGTCCTCCCTCTCCCTCATCACTCAACGTAACTGTCCTCTTTCTCTGGGTGGTTATGGTGTCCTCCCTCTCCCCCAACATTTAGCATAACAGTCCTCTTCTTTCAAAGTTCGTACTTTTGGTCAAAGAATGTTAGTGTCCTACAAATTGTTGGAGTTATCTGGAGAACATGGTGGAGCGTACCAGCAGTTTGGTCTCAGTGTGTTACATGAACAGTGACTTAGCAGTTTGTGGACCTGTCTGTCTTCAGCAACCTTCCTGTATCCACTCCTATTTTTGTGTAAAACTCAAAAACCTTTTTGCTGACCCCAGTCAAATAGAACAACTCTTGACAAAAGTGAAAATTCTTTTTCCACTGATGGCAACATGGCCTCTGGAAGCACCCTAATCATCTCAGCGGTCAGTTGGTCTTACCATTCATTGCATGTAGAAGTGTGAATGTGTTGGGTTTGTCAGAGCAATGGCATGGAGGGAAAGCTACAGCCTACTGATCATTCTGCTGATTTTTCAGCTAGCAACACCCATGCTAACCCGCTTGCTAATATTAGTGTTATACTCCGATCAGCCAAAACATTACAAACACCTGCCTAATATTGTGTAGGTCCCCCTTGTGCCCTCAAACCAGCTCTGACCCATTGAGGTATGGGCTCCACAAGACCTCTGAAGGTATGCTGCGGTGTCTGCACCAAGTAATTACAACAGATCCTTTAAGTCCTGTAAGTTGTGAGGTGGGGCCTCCATGGATCGGACTAGTTTCTCCGGCATGTCCTGCACATGCTCGGATTGAGATCTGGGGAATTTGTAGGCTGAGTCAACACCTCAAGCTCTTTGCGATGTACCTCAAACTGTTCCTGAATAGTGTTTGCAGTGCGGGGGGCTTCTGAAAGAGGACACTGTCAATAGGGAACACTGGCTCCATCAAGGGGTGAACTTGGCCTGCAGTGATGTTTTGGCAAGTATTCCATGCGAAAGTAACGTACACATCAATGAGGACCCAAGGTTTCCTAGCAGAATATTGCCCAGAGCATCACACTGCCTCCACCAACTCCCTTTCTTCCCGTAGAGCATTCTGGTACCTTCTTTTCCCCAGGTAAGTGATACACACACACCCGGCTGCTTACACGATGTTGAAGAAAATATGATCCATCAGACCAGATCACCTTCTTCCATTGCTCCATGGTCCAGTTCTGATGATCACATGCCCATTGTTGCTGACTTTGGCAGTGGATGTGAACTTGCTCTGGGTTGGACGAAGCTTTGAAAATGTGACACGTTTTAATTGTTGATATTATTGTTAATGTCGAATAACTGTCTCAGCTCTAAAGGAAACCATGCCTCTAGCTGTAAACATGTCCCCCATAGACAAGCCACAGTCTGAGGACCTAAATAAAGACTATTAAATATGCAATAAATAAAGAATGCTTTAGTAAAGATACCTGTCTTAAGTGGCCCAGCCTCCGCTTTTTCTACGCATTTGAGAGCAATAGAACAGCCACAGACTAGGGCTCTACCTGCTCTACCCGCTCTCACAGCCATAGACGTCAAGATCACCACGCCTTTGCGCCTAATTTCATATTTCATATCGCACCTGCCGAAGCCTGAAAGCAGTCATTTAGGCCCCGGAGCAGCCCTGTAACTAGTGCTCGTTTGGCTGCAGAAGAGATGGAACATGAAAGCTCTTAAACGAGTATTAAAGGGTCCACAGCAGTGTTTATCACAACTCTGCTTTCCCACCTAAGGCGCTTAATGATACGCCTGTGTGAATGTGAAGCGGCTGGCACCCTCAGCGCCTCCACTGTGACACGACACCATCCTGCAGGGTTTCTTCTCGCTACTGTGACACATGTCCAAACACAGGTCACCTGGCCAGGGCCACCATACAGGTTTATGCAAAGGGGGCTAAGCTAAAATGGGAGTAAGGTATCTCCGGAGGGGCATGCAAACAAAATGACACCAAAATGTTAGGATTTTTTGCAAAAGATTAAAAAAAATTGGGGTTATTTGGTCAAGACAGCAGGCTTGGATCAAGGGAACCCCTGCCCCTGTCATCCAGATGTCATGAGCAGAGGTGGACAGCTCAGGCCCAGAAAGTAAAACTCCTCCCCAGGATGTTGTTCCAACTTCTCGGATCACTCAAATGTGGGTTTGAGAGAACTAAAGGAGTGGTTGTAACAAAATCCTAAAGTG
Source organism: Bryconaethiops microstoma (assembly GCA_037577275.1). Lineage (NCBI taxonomy): Eukaryota > Metazoa > Chordata > Actinopteri > Characiformes > Alestidae > Bryconaethiops > Bryconaethiops microstoma. Next base: position 9,079,105 of record JBBJLS010000011.1, read on the forward strand.
GATTTTCACTCTCTGGCCATGAGTTCAGCCCCTGTGGTTCTCTCTGGCCTGGTGTCCAAGACAGCATAACTATCCTCGATCTCTCTCATTATCAGTAGGAGTGGCTCCATCATTTTTTCCTCCACATTGAGTAATTACATAATTTTCCATAATCTCTTCCCCCATGTTGAAAAGTTCCAATTTTTTTCATTTCTTCCTCCATATTGAGTGATTCCATCATTTTTCATAAATAGTGCCCTTTGTATTTAGTGATTTGTGCGATTTGATATTTTTTTCATATTTTCCATATTTTTACCTTTTTAACATTGCGGGATTCTATTGATTTTCCAGAAAATATTCACACCACATTGAGTGATTTCATTTTTACATAATTTTGTCCTCCACATGATTCCATCATTTTCCCATATTTCTGCCACCGAGTGATTCCATAATTTTTCCATATTTGTTTTACTAAACATTGAGTGATTCCATAAATTTCCAAAAGAATTTCCTCAATTTTGAGTGATTCTGTTTTTTTTTCTCTGTTTGATCTGGAAAAATGATGCCGTAAACTAAAATAATAATGTAACTGTGTGCTTGAATGTTCAGCTGTTGATTTAAAATGTAAAAACAGCTGGGTAAACATTTGATAAGTGTGGTTCTTCCATCGTTTTTGCCAGGGGTCGTACAAATCAGCTGTCAAAAATATCAAATTCAGTGTTTGTAGTTTATGATATTATGGCTTTTGACATATAAAAATTTGATATGCTGTTTTTGTACCATACTGGCCACTGCAACCCCACACTTTTGACCTTTATCACATCCAGTGTATGAGTGTGTGTGTTTGTATTAATCTGGGGCACAGCTTTATCTCTTGCTGTCTTTTCCCATTTTCATGGGTTTAAAAGTGGCGATGAATAAAACATGGCCTTCCCTTCAGAGCACTTACAAACAGTAGCAGGTCTGTCAGATCACACCGTTCTCCCTCTCGTTCATCCAAACTCCATCTGATACACCTCTCTCTCTGTCTCTCTCACTCTCTCTCTCTCTCTCTCTGTCTCTCTATTTCTTTCCCCCTATCTCTCTCTCTCTCTCTCTCTCTGTCTTTCACTCTTTGCCTCTCTCTCCCTCGCCCTTGCTCTCCCTCTCTCTCTCTCTCCCCCTTTCCCCCCTGTGAGGGATGCGATTACACCCACCATTTAACAAATCAACATGAAAATGTGCACACACATGCTTCTTTCACACTCAGTGAATAAATGTGGCTTAACAATGAAGACTTGTCATGCATGTTTATACCAGGGTCATTTACCACACAACCACTCCAGCTACACTCACTGGCCATTTTATTAGAAACACCTTGTAGTTCCACTCACTGGCCATTTCATTAGAAACACCTTGTAGTTCCACTCACTGGCCATTTTATTAGAAACACCTTGTAGTTCCACTCACTGGCCATTTTATTAGAAACACCTTGTAGTTCCACTCACTGGCCACTTTATTAGAAACACCTTGTGCTTCCACTCATTGGCTACTTTATTAGAAACACCCACCTCGTCCTTCCAACTGTGGACCAACATGGCTATGGTCTCTAGCCGTATACCAGCATATTGGAGATAAAAGAGAGGGATTTCTAATAAAGTGACCGATAAGCGAAAAAACGCTGAAGAACCGTAGGAGTCTTTTCAGGCTGAAGGGTGCCTTTCAGATTGTTGAGTCAGTTTTATTGCTCTACAGATCTGCAAGGAGCTTCAGCAGGTGTGGAACTGAAGGGCAGGTTGAGGTCCCACCTGCTCGTTACAGTAAGCATGGCATTTAGCAGCACAGCATCCTCGTCTCCCCTATCACAGGAAAAAGAGCAGAGACTGATTAATAAATGGTAGTACTAGATTAGATGTTAGTCCTGCTCAAGGAGAGCTCCCTTTGTTGTCCACCGAGAGATGTTTGATACCTCTACAGGCTGGGCTGTGATGAAGTAACACCTTGTTCCCGTGGACGAGACTTTGAACCATCCACCTCAAGATCCCAGAAGGGTGTTCATCAGCTCTTTGTGGTCTGCTTTGGTGTGTTTTGTATACGGTGTATGACTGTTTGTGTCTGCGTGTGAACAAAAGGGAGTTAATTGTTATTTGGGGAAGGGCCAATCCTTTTATGAGCAGTTCCTTGAGCTCTAGACATGGGTGGACCTACAATCAGAGATAAATCAATTCCGTCAGCCCTGCAGTACAGCCCCATGGCACCTTCATCTCAGTCACTCAGTGTAGCGAAATGACAATATAGTAGCTATTATAATAAGAAGCTCTTGGATTATATAGAAGAAAGATCTCTGAGATAATCCGGTAACAGTTTTAAAAATGCTGTTCAGACGGGAAGGTCTTTGGATGGAGTAATTTAAATATTACAGATATTTCACTGGTGGATTTAGTCCTCTCCGAATAATGTCAATAATTATTCTGGATTGTTTAATTTAATTAATACGATACTATAAAAGACAGTAGAATTGTAGAAATAATCCCAGATTATATTAATCCCGTACTTTGAGACAAAGTGTGGAAATAATAAATGTATTAATCCCATACAAAAAATCAGACAGTAAAAATGATCACAGGTTATATTAATCCCATGCTATAAAACAAACTGAAGAAATGGCCCGAGGTTGTGTTTATTCAGTGCTACAAAATGAACTGTAGGAATAATCCCAGATCGGATATCATAAAATATATTCATGTTATATTAATGCCATACAGTAAAGAAAACTGAAGAAATAACCTCAGGTTACATTAAATCAGTATTATAAAAACAATTGAAATAATCTCAGGTTACATTAATGTCATACAATAGAACAGATAGTAAAATGATCACAGATTATATTAATCCCATGCTATAAAAAGGACCACAGGTTTTATGAATCCCATGCTTCACAACAGACAGTAGAAATATTCCCAGATTGTATTAAACACGTGCTTTAAAACTGACAGTTGACATAAACCCAGATTACATTAATGCTATAAAACAGACACTATATAATGCAGTATATAATACATCATAGAGTCCCACTAATATTAATCCCATGCTATCAAATAGACATCTAAAATAATCCCAGGTTATATTAATCCTGTGCTATAAAACAGACATCTGAAATAATCCCAGGTTATACTGATCCCATGCTATAAAACAGACATCTGAAATAATCCCAGGTCATATTAATCATGTTCACTAAAAAAAGACAGTACATAATACTGTGCATGAACCCAAATTATATTAATCCCATTCTGTAAAACAAAATACAGAAAAAATCCCAGGTTATATTATTCCTATACTATAAGAATAATTAGAAATACTATAAGAATCATTATATTTATATAATTTATATAAATCCTGTACTCTAAAACAAACTGTAGAACTAAATCCAGATCATATTACGCTTGTGTTATAAAACAGACAGTATATAGTACAGAGTATTATACAGTGCATAATACTAGTTTATATGAATCCCATGATATCAAACAGACCGTTGAAATAATCCTAAATTATATTATTCCTGGTCTATAAAATAGACAGTATATAAACATCATATAATTCTAAATTATATTAATCCAATGCCAACAAAACACAGAAATATTATAGATTTAATCCCATGTTATAAAACACATCTGAAATAATCTCAGGTTATAGCAACCCTGTTCTATAAAATAGGCAGTATATTATACGGTACATAATCCCAGGTTACATTAGTCCCGTGCAATAGACAAAATACAGAAATAATCCCAGGTTATATTAATCCTGTGTTATAAAACAGACAGCCAAAATAATCCCAAGTGTGACTAATCCCATTTCCCCTTGTGTGCAGTTGAATGTGTAGATGCAAGGGAAACACGTGAGTCTCATTCACATTGAGATTTCTTATCCTGGGCAATTCAGTCATAAACATTACAGACGTCCGGTGGTGAAAAGGCTTCACCCCACCTCCCCAGACCAAACAGTGCTGAGGTTTGTGTAAGGATCTGGCAGACTAATGCAGGGCAGGGTAGTGGTCTGAGAACATGTTTGCACATAATACAGCTATGAAGGAGGGAACTAATGGTCATACAATGGTGTTACAATGGCCCAAAGGACCTTTGGAACCTCTCTCCTCAATACACACGCAGTTACACCTGGCTGTTTACAATGAATCACCTCGTTCCAGGTGCGGCCTAAACACTGCACTCCAACCTTCTTCACGTCATTCATGATGCCCCCAACAGATGCAGAGAAATCCAAAACTGAAAGAGGAACACGGAACGGCACTTCGGACGCTATAACCTGGGCATACGTGTCCGAAGCATACGTATGGAGAGTGACCTTAGTGATCTTTCAACTCAAGCCAAGTCAAGTAGGTTCATTGTCATTTCAACCATATACACAGTACACAGTGAAAGGAAACAACCATGGTGCAACACAAGAACAGGAACAGAAACAACAGCAAGACCACAACTGCAGACAGGACAAAAAGTGCAAGACAAACACAAGAGCAACAAATCAACAGGACAAGACAACGTTTAGTGCAGTCAGCTTGAGTTTGAGTTTCACAAAGACACAAGGAGATGAAGGTCAAATCTCCAGGACGGAAGTGCAGTTTCTGAGCTCCTGGAGTTCAGAGGTCAGGGTAGAGCATTAGGGACCTTCAGAACCTTTAGAAAATTAAGGTGATTTTACACTTTAACTACAAACATGATTAGGAAGAGGAATTAGCCAATCTACAGAGAGAAAGGTCACTCTAGGCCTTTTGGACGTTCTAGATACATCACCGACTGTAGAGCCATGTTGTAAACAGGCAATGAATATCCAGAATGAAGTTCTAATAAAAGTTAACATCCAGAATTAAGTTATAATAATAGTTAACATCCAGAAAGAAGCTCTACTATAATTAACATCCAGAATGAAGCTCTGCTATAATTAACATCCAGGATGAAGTTCTACAAAAATAAACATCCAGAATGAGGTTCTCTTAAAATTAATGTCCAGAATGAAATTCTATTAAAATTAACATCAAGTGAAAGTGACCATTCTGTCATACTAGAACACACCACAGCACACAGTGTGAACAGCACGAAATTCCTCCTCTGCA
>JBBJLS010000011.1:9091575-9103219 GCA_037577275.1 Bryconaethiops microstoma
TCATTCTGAACACAATTACAAATGTACACTGAATTCCCTAAAACCCTTTACAGCATTGGGGGTTGAATAATTTTGAACACAACTGTATACACAAACCTGCCGTTAGGGATCTGTGCTTACTGACACATGCTTTCACACAGAGACTCACACAAACACGCACTGACACATATGGTCACTGACACACAAACAAATGGTCACTCACACGTGCATTCACTCATGCTCATTCACCCACAAGGAAAGGTGTTTTTGGTCATATCTTTCTTTTTACATTTGGCATAAAGCCAAACACAGACACACACAGACACACACCTAGCAGTCTCACTCAAGTATGTGTGCACACACTGATTTAACTATTAATCATGTTGATCTCCTTATTCTCTCAGAGTTAACAAATATCACAGTGGAAAAGGTGTGTGTGTGGAGAGAGAGAGAGAGAATATTTACAGTACAGGAAAGTTCTTTTTACCTTTAAACACTATATTACTATATATGCAAAAACGTTAATGCTGCAATTTAATAAACAATATAAAAGTAAGTTTATAGTCAATAAAGCAAATCTTGAATCTTGAGAGAGAGGCATTGGTAAAGAGAGGAGAAGAGACAGAAAGATGGAGGAAAACATGAAAAAGAGGGGAGAGCAGAGGGGAGAGAGAGCGAGAGAGATGTACAGAGGTGCAGCAGGAGTGGAGCAGATGGTGAGAAGGTGAAGGAAGGACAGAGTGAAAGAGGAGAGGAGAGGAGAGAGGAAAGGCCCTGCTTGGACAGCACAAACGTCACAGACCACAAACCATGTAGACAGGTGGCAGGCACAAGCAAGCAGGAAGGAAGAGAGAGGGAGAGAGAAAAAAAGAGAAAAAGAGAGAGGAAGAGAAAGAATAAAGAAAGCAGGAAAGAGACAGAGAGTGGGACACACAGAGTGGGAGGGAGGGAGGGAGCGAGCGAGAGAGAGAGAGAGCGAGAGAGAGAGAGAGAACACAAAGAGAGGATTGAATTTGGAACCAGTGTTTATTAACACTTATTCAGAAACCATAATAAACAAGGCGACAAGTCAAATTTACTCAGACATACACAAGGAAAGAGAAACAAATAAACAAACAAACAAATAAATAAATAAACAGTAATCGATGGAGACACAACTCCTTAAGAGAAAACAGTAAGAAAGAGTTCAGTTCAAAAACTCTCCAAATTTGACATCATCCTCTTCCTTATCCTCCTTTCAAAGAATTCCTGTATATCCCCATACCTTCTCAAAACTGTTCAAGTTTTTCATGGTTAAATAAAAATACTTGAAATGTATTGATATTCAAGCTCTCACTAATCTTTTAAAAAACAATCATAGGATCACACTTGCTCATATCCACAGCAACACCTCTGCTGTCCATCCAAATTTCCATTTTGCCTGCCCAAGTATAAAATTCAATGGAGCTTTTCATTTGAGTATAAAATGTGATTAGTAAAAACTACCAAAATAACCGACAACCAAATCCAACAAATAAAACAGGAAAAACAGTTTCCTTCTCACAACAGTATGGGTATTCTTGACTCACAGCTGGATTTAAAGCAGAAACAAAAGCACTACCAGTCAGTATACAGCACAACTCACCACTAAAGGTGGAGAGAGAGAGAGAGAGAGAGAGAGCGAGCGAGAGAGAGAGAGCGAGAGCGAGAGCGAGAGCGAGAGCGAGAGCGAGAGCGAGAGCAAGTGTGTGTATGGTGGTGGTGGTGGTGGTGGTGGTGGTGGTGGTGGTGGTGGGGGGGGGCACAAAAAAACAGAACAGATGGTAAACCAACACAGTGACAGCCAGAGATCGAGGGAGTAAGAGAGATAAAGAGAATAAGAGAAGAAAGAAGATGAAAGACGAGTGAGACAGAAAGAGAGACGAGAGAAAAAGAGGGAAAGATCAAAGGAAATAAAGAAAGAGAGATGAGAGAGAGAAAGATAAAGAGCGGAAAAGAAGAGGAGAGAAAATGAGACAAAGGGATAAGGAGAGAGAAAAGGAGCGATACAGAAAGAAAGTGAAAGTAATCAGTGTCTTTTTGATCAGATGCATTTGCAATGACACGCATGATTATAATCGGCTTTCTGTTGGAGAGGACAAGCGGCTGCTATGGTGACAGCACACCTACAGATGTGACCCAGAATAAACGAGAAAGAAATAGAGAGAGGGAGAGCGAGTGAGCGAGCGAGCGAGAGAGAGAGAAAACAAGAGAGCGCAAAAGAGGGAGAGAATAACATTCTTAGATCTTCGCACTGAAAGACTAAAAGACCTCGGAGAAACACACAGCGCCCCGTTAAGAACATTAACTTAACCATGAGCATGTCCAAACTGTTATCCTTCTGACACAGTGGCCTTTTTTGTGTTTTGTACATTTCCAGGTTTCGAAAAAACAGTTATTAACTGAGTCAAACTTAAAAAATATATAAATAAAATAAAAACTCATCTCAGTCTGCCCAATGGCACATTAGGCTTTAATTAGGAAGTCTTTGGTTTTAGTGTTAATGAGTTGGCAAAACATTTTTAAGGGCAGAAGGGGGAGAGAGACTATGTTGCAAGTGGCCTATTTTGAAAAAGTACATACCTTTTTTTGGTATTATTATGAAAAACAAAAATAACGTGAAGATATTGTGGGTTTAACCATGTGTATGTTGAATTTAAACCACCTTCTACAAAAGTTCACTAAATTCCTTTAATTCATTTATATCATTTTCATTTGAAAAAGCAAATTTGCCCAGCTTTAGCCACTTCTGTAAGACGATCTGCCAGCAATTTCTGCCATTTTGCCAGTAAAACGATCTCCTTATCTGTAGTCATGTCATGTTATTGGTGGACTAGTGGATAGGGCGTTCGCCATGCGATTACAAAGTTACTGGTTCGAATCCTAAGACTGCCAGTGACACCTCTGAGGTTCCCTTGAGCAAGATACCGTCCCCACCCACTGCTCCCCGGGCGCTGTGTTCCTGGCTACCTGCTGCTTCACTTGGTGAATGGATTAAATGCAGAGGAAGAAATTTGTGCTGTTCACACTGTGTGCAGTGGGGTGTTCACATATGACAGAATGGTCACTTTACACTGATGTCGTGCTAAATTAGAAGCAGTAATTAAAGAAGACACTAGTGTCAGCTGGGACTGTTTTGGCTCTTACCTGCTCCTGGTGGTTAAAGCCTTCAGCTAGACGTCATAAACTATTTTGGTCCTGCTTGCTTAACTGATAAAGCCATGTCTTCCATGTAAGTAATTAAAAACAAAAAAAAGATAACGCGTACTATTACTAATCACATAATATTATTACTAATAGACATTACTAACATATTACTAACAGTAGAATTTAGGTCTAGCAGCAGTTGGTGAAAACCACATTTAATTCACTCCATCTGTTTATAACTCATGAGTACATTACCCCTTACACCTTTTGTGTAAATGTTGCCTTGTCAGTAACTTTTTATCTGTTTATATGTTATGTTTATATAACCACATGTCACATGTAAATATTGCCTCATCAGCTCCTTATTCCACTATTTGCACTTTTCAGTTGCGTTCCGTTGCACTTGTACTAGGTGCGACGACAAAGCTGAAATCTAATCTATCTAACCTAATCTAATCCAATCTAAAACATGGGTTATGGCCTCTAAACATGCTATATAGCAAAAACTACCAAACTATACCAAGAACTAACTCAGTCTAACAAATGTCTGAGCCGAAACACAAGTGTGTTTATTTCCTCTGATTGAAGAAGCTCCTCATGACGGTGCGATATTACTGGCCATACCGAAAACAGTCACAGGAGAACAGTGACATGGATGGCGATTAAGAGGGTCTTCAGTCTGTCAGCATTAGGAGCAGCCAGTATATTCAGAACTTTACACATGCGCACACTCAGATGGTGAGATTATACTGCACGAATGTGGCTCTTCTTTTTTTATTTAGAAAACGCTCACTTTATGGCCAGTACGTAATTTTGGCATGTAGCTTCCACAGTGCTTGGTGGGGTAAAGTAAAGTGGCCCCTTACAGTCACGTGTGAACATACCACAGCACAGCACACAGTGTAAACAGTGTGAACTTCTTTCCCTGCATTTAACCCATTCACCAAGTGAAGCCAGGAACACAGCACCCAGGGACTTTGCTCAAGGGTACCTCAGTCGTGCCACTGGGATTCAAATTCACAACTTTACGAACGTAGGGGCAACTAGCTAACCACCAGCCCACCAGCTGCCCGCCCCCCAAAAAAGAGTTGGATTTGAACTCGTGACCTTGCCTCTCGCAGTGCAGAGCACTAACCAATAGACCACACGAGGGGTATAAGCTTTTATCACTTGTTAACTACAGTAGTCTTGAAGCTCCAATGCAAAACTGACACTGAAATTTCAGACATATAAAATGAATCCACTGGGTTGGGGTGAAAGGCAAAAACTGTCAATTTGATTTATTAGCTTTTTTTCCCAGCAAAAATGTCACTTGTCACACATGTGCACACACTCACTACATGCTGGACTTGAAGTACATGAGGTACACAGCCATGGCTGACCAAATTCACTACTCACTATTCAAAAATTAATGTGAGCCTAAGGATACAGAATAAGAGTGCCTGCTTTACAGTGGATAATGCTTTTATTTTTCACAGCAGTCTGCCATAAATGAGACGTCTCAATGGAACGCTCTATTCAAATAAATGAACTAAATAACAGTTACACCAGTGAGAAACTGCTAACAATTTACAATCTACAAGACCTATTATTTTGTAGCTGCAGGATGTTTTGAGTTATAAACTTATGAAGCATTTTAACTCACTTTAGTAAACATGTTGCTTTTGTGGCAAATGCATTATTAACATTAAAAGTATTAAGGTGACTCCTAATAGTATTTCATTGATTATAGCCATGATGTTATGCTGGATAATGTGCTAAAGCGGAGACTAAAGGGAGACTAGCAAACTATATTACACACACACACACACACACACACACACACAGAGAGAGAGAACAAAGCAAGTTAGTGTTCTCCAGATCCATGTTTAAGAATCCCTGAGCAGAGCAACAGTATCCATGGCAACGGTGGTTATGAAATAAAAGAAAATAAAATATGTGCTGCCATGATGATGGTCTTATTACTCTGTGTAACTGCATCTTCTTCAAAACATCGAGCTGTCTCCTTTTTACGTTTCATCTCCGAGTTCTTACCTTTCATCTACCCCAGACTTTTCATACTCATTCCCTATCCCCCCCCCCCCCTCTCTCTCTGCTTCTAAATCCTTCTCAGTCATTTATTTTCTGACACATCTCTCTCCCGCTCCTAATGACAGAAAGTGGAGGATCACATATTTGACAGGCAGAGAGACGTGGAAAACACAGGAGTCTAAGCAGTAGCTAAGAATAGTACACATCTTTACACTCACTCTGTCTCTTTCAGCCTCTCTGACGCACCAGCAATTTTCTTCACCCAAAATTTTGGACTGAGACGTAAATATAGTACATTTCTTCCCTTTATACCCAAACACGGAGACTGACACCTGTACGCGTGGATTTGTGAGGGATGTCAGAACACCTTTCTCAACCGTGAGCCACACCATGCTGCGGTGGGCTACGACATGTTTGCTATGTGATTATCCGGACCTCCGGCTGACTGACTCCACTCCACTCTGCAGCCCCCTACAGTCCAAACTGGCCCACTGGGAATACAGGCCACAGACCAAGTCAAGCGGCACAGCCCAGATTCCGCTCCACTTCATATATCCATATTTTCGTATACGTGGAGACATACAAGTGTCTTAGGCAGCCATGACACTTAAAATCATGTAAGTGTGCCTGCAACACTATTTAACATCAGAATGAACCAACATTGTCAAAAGTTTGAAACATGATTAACTGCACTAATCTGTGTGTAAAACTGAGTAACTGCTTTACCCTATTTTGATTCAAGTAGTGAGTAGTGCTCTCTGGTGTTTTTCTCTATATTCAAAAATATTAGAGAAGACACATTGCTGTTACATGGCCAAGGAAAGTTGACATCTTTTATTTTTTTTTGGTATGAATTTGTTTACTTAGTCCAGGTTTTAGTGTGAAAGGTTTTAGTGTGTTCACATTTTGAGTATCACATTGAGCCAACTGACCATAAAATACGTTTTTTCTTGACCTATCTTCCCCAGCCGCAGCTGGTGGCCTAGTGATTAGGGCATTCGCCCTGTGATCAGGAAGGCGTGGGTTCAATTCCCATGACTGCTAAGCACCTCTGAGGTACCCTGAGCAAGGTACCATCCCCACACACTGCTCCCCGGGCGCTGTGTTCCTGACTGCCTGCTGCTTCACTTGGTGAATGGGTTAAATGCAGAGGAAGAATTTTATTATTTCAATCTTTAAGTACAGAGTAGTGCAAGAAGACAAATAGTCTTCAGGAGGTTGTTGAAGCTGGAGAGGGATTCTGCTGCTCTGGCCATCCTTGGCATCTTATTCCACCAGCAAGAAACCACAAAAGAGAAGAATCTGGACTGGATCTGCCTTGTGTGAAAGTATGGGAGAGCCAGATGATGCTCCGTGGAGGAGTGTAGGGAGCGAGTAGGAACATAAGGCTGAATGACAGGATTAAGGTAGCTGAGCACCGATCCAGATGTTACTCTGTAGGCAAAAGTTAGTGTCCAATGTAGGAGTGGGGTGAAATGTGACCTTTTGGGCTGGTTAAAGACCAGCCGAGCTGCTGAGTTCTGAACCAGCTGTGCAAGCTGGAGGACCCACTAGGGGGGGGCACTGCAGTTATCAAGGCGAAAGATAACCACGCCTTGGTTGGGTGACATACAGAGTCAGATATGGCCTGATTTCATTCAGCTTCAAAAAGGGTATAAATAATTATGGCGCTGATGTTGAGCAACGGTTTATATTGCCTTCTACTTAGTCTGGGAAATTCAGTTTGATTTCAGCAGGAATACAGTATCATGTTAGGGATAACCCTGTAAGCGTTCATGTCCAATATACTTGACTCCTTCAATTCTCTAAACATTGTAGGCATTCCAACTGACATCACTCCATCAGACAGTTCAGTCTAGTTGGACACAGTAGTTTAGACTGTTTGGACAAATTTTAGCAACTCACCCAACCCTAAAAGTAACTTCACATGCATACAGTATTCCCAGTGCTTTTGTCATTGAAAATCAACTTGGGGATAATTAGGACAACCCGTTATTATTAGCTGTAAAGCAATCTGCTCGAAAGCAGCAGAGGCTAAAATTAAACGAGAGACAGAAAGAGTGCAGAAGGAGGCGGGCTGCCACTGGAGTTAGCACTGGCTAATGGAAACAGCGTGAACACATCAGAAAAATTGACCCGTAAAGGAATAATAGCTGCCATGACAACCGCCCCCCAAAACTCTGCCAGAATCTGGAGCAATCTAATTACTGAATACAGGAGGGCAAAACTCATGTTACTGAAAACACCCCTCCCCATGCATGCACACACAAAACATCATTTGTAGTCTATTTTGCCAATTTCACGCTGTCTTCATAGTGACCTTATAAACAAATCAGTCGACGAGTGGGCTCAAGACACTGAAACCGACTGTTTAAAAGTAAGCAGCTCGGCATGCAGGGAAGTGAGCTGGCAGCAGAATCGTCAGTGTGAGTGGAATTGATGCTTGATTGCTGTCCTGTTACATTCAGTAAATGTGGCCATGGCCCCAACCACAGGACTGGGTCCTGAGGCAGTTACTGTGACAACCATTCATAATGGCTGCTCAGGGCAAGTGAGGATGAATATCTGACCAAGTTGGAAAGAAATGCTTACAGATACGCACACCCTGGTGAGCACACTGAGCGCACACTCCCGCTCACATTTCCTGTACAATGCTATGAGCTTGTTAGCAGAACATTTTCAGAAGGATGGAGAGCGACAACTTCAAGGCTCTTACGCATGAGTGCCCTGTCTCTCTCCATCCCTCTTCTTTCCCCATCACTCTCTCTTCTGATTACCTCCTCTGTCTCTCTTTCACCCGTTTCCCATCTCTCCTTCTCTCTTTTTCCATCTTTCCTTCCTCTCTTCTCTTGCTTATCTGTCTCTCCTGTCCCTCTCCATCTCTCTTCTTTCTTTCCCCATCTCCTTCTCATCCATGTCTCTTCTCTCTCTCTGCCCCATCTCTCTCTCTCTCACCTCTCTTCTCTCCCTCTCTGCCCATCTCTCCCTCTCCTGTCTCTGCCCCATCTCTTCTCTCTCTCTCTCTCTCTCTCCCTCTCTCTATCTTCTTCCTCACTCCTGTCTCTCTTCTCTGTCTCCCTGCCTCTTTCTCTCCTATGTCTCTACCCCACTTGCTCTCGCTCTCCTTTAAAATTCAAAAACCAAAACTATCAGCACTCTTACAGAATATTGGAGTGGAGAACTCAATTAACGTGAGAGACATGAAGCGCAGGCCAGGTCTGTGGGTGTGCAGCACAAACTCCCTCACTGTGTGCATGTCGCACAGAAAGAACGATACTGATAAGGGCTCTGAGAGAAGAACAGCAAATTGTGCTTATGGGTACGAGTGTGTATGTGGTTAAAAAGTGCTTTTAGGTAAAAAAAAAAAAAAAAAAAATGCAAAAAGGTCATAACAGGGTGAATGTAGTGAGCAATGTTGAATATGTAGAGTAAACATGTAATTATAGTGAGTAATGTAATGATACAGTTTACCATCGCGTTATCAGTTATCATGCAGGCTTTTGCAGTTGGGACTACAGTGTTGAAGCATGCTGAAAATAAAGAAAACTGCAATTTCAGGCTGATACACTTTTTATGGAATCTACTTAAATTTTATTAAGAGCAGTTTAAATAAATATGAAGTGATCACTAGTTCTACTGCTGTTCAAATTATAACTATGTAAATGAGCCCTGTTCTGATTATAGACACTATAAAACTTTTACATTGTGTGGAAGTTATTCAGACTTTATAAAGACACTTCACACATCTCATTTACTAAAACTGTTCTTTGAACAATAATCCACGGAAAGGTGTGAACCAAAAGAGGTTCTTCTATAGCTTCATTCCAAAGAACTCTTAGTGTTAGGTCTCGGCCAACGACCAGTAAAGGCAGCTGTTTTGGTTTTGTCATGGGGACTTTTATTTTGAACTTATGGGTGTATGTTTGTTTCACTTGGGTCACTTGTCCTGTGTTTTAGTTAAATGATTAGGTTATATGATTGGTTCTTGTCAGAGCGTGTTTTGTATTTAAAGTTCTATGAGTTCTTGTTTCATTTGCTGGTCAACCCTCACGAATACCCTGACTGTTTCCTGCATGGTACCCCTTTCTTATGTGTCTGCTGTTTGGTGTTCTTCTGTTAGGCCCTTGTGCCTTTTTGTTTTGTTCCTGTAGAGTCTGTGCTTTTCATTAAAAACCATCTAATGGAACCTGCACTTTGCGCCTCGCCTCATTCCCCGTGCAAGCCTGATGTGACACTTAGCACCTTCACTTATAATAGTGCAGCACTTGGCTGTTTAGATCCAACATGATTTTTTGTCAGAGATAAAGATTATTGTACATTGTATATTTAAGCTTAGAGGGTAGTTATTTTTTCCCACAATGGTGCAATTCCTCAGTTTGTGTTTCATGTTCTGCTTGTACACTGCATTGCGATCTTAAATCGTTTAGTGTGGCCACGCCAATTTAGAGGAAAAAAACTTTTTCACAGCACTGAATATAAATGCAAAATTACAAGTTACAATGCCGTATGCCTTCAATGATGTAAAATATTACATCAAACACTGTCAGAAAGAAAAATCTAGGTTTTCCATGATATAGAACATGCAGTGGTATAGCATTAAAACTGGTGACCATCCTTAGCAGCGAGGTGGGTGAGATATTTGATAAAAAAGGTGTTGGGAACTTTTTGTCATTATGTGTACTATGAACTATTACTTGTCTATGCTGACTATTGATATGAAAGGTGTGAATGTGCTTACGTTTGTCCAGCGCACTCCAGAACTGTCACAAATTTTTAGAGAATCACTTTTACGAAACATCATACAATTACATTTAAAACAGAAACTAAAGCAACCATTAGTGAAAAAGATATATTTAATGAAATTATGTCACAGTTATCGGCACTAAAAAGATTTGAATGACAGAAATCTAAATGAAGTATGATCCCACACTAATTTTAAGTTGGTCTAAGTGTTCAGGAACCTTTCAGCAGTCATCAATAATGCCCTGTTCACTGGGGTATAAAAATGAAGCTCCAAAATTACTTAGTCATTCATCAACATAGGAAAGATTTTCTCTGAAATATGACAGATCAGGGTTCTGATACAAGAAAATTGCTGCTCGGCTTCTAAATAGCTGAAATCCTTCAGAGTTTTAATAAATTCAAAACCACCATGAACTATCGTAAAAGAGGAGGCCATTATATTTTGTCAGTAAACACACTGAGGAGGATGGTCAGAGAAGTAATAAAAAACTCTAAGACCACAGTTTCAGAATTAGAGTCTGGTAGCATCTTGGGTTCACCACTTCTCCAAATCCACCATAAGAGGCAATCTTCATTCCAACAAACTGTCTGGAAAGTATGCCAGAATAAAAGCTTTCCTATCTTTTCACCACCATCAAAAGTATGCCAGAGTTTATTAGACGCTGCTGGAACTTTAACTGGGACACAGTGCTGTGGTCCTCTATGTTAAGACCAAACAGAAATTGAGCTCTTTGACTCTCAACACTCCAAGTGGGTTTGGAGTCTACAGATGTCTACAGAGAAAAAAACCTAATGTGTTATGTATGGTGGAAGATCTGTGATGCTGTGGGGCTGTTTCTCCTCCAAAAGCCCTGGTAGTGTTGTTTGCATACATGTTTTTTTTTTAATTATTATTCCAGGATCGACCAGGAGAATTCAAATGAAAATCTGACTGCCATACCAGTAGATAAAACTTGGTTTTGTTTGGAGAGCAGAGAAACAAATCAAAGCAAACATCAAATTCCATGCAAAATGGTTAAATGAACACAAAATTAAGCTTTTGTCATGACCATTCAAGTCCCGTGACCCAAGTCCAACCGAAATGACTGTGGGTTAAGCTCAAGAAGAGAAGACCAAGGTCTCTGCAAGATCTGAAAAGATTCTGCACTAATGGTATGGTAGAATGGAAGAAATTATTCTCTTTTCCCAATTCTTATATACCAATAGAAGAGAAGATAATGTATTTTGTGATGACCCGTGACCCTTTTTGTCCGGTAATGGGTTCATTTGGAATGTATATATTTTCTTTATTTGTTGAGTAAATATAAACATTATGGGGAATTTTCATCAGCCCTTTTCACTCGTATTAAATATATATGCCAGTAATTCTGGAGGGCACTGCATTAGTCATCAGTTTAGTTTACCTTACTATTTCGGTCAACAGCATGACTTTGAGCACATGTGTGCCCGGATATGTGTGCATGTCCATAGTGTGTATGTATTTGTTTGAGTGTGCAGATACTGAATGAATGTCTTTGTACGCTCGGTCAGGGCCAGAGTTTATACCACCAGAGGCCCCTCTGTTTAGGAGAGATTTGGCAGCCATTTGTGCAACACCCACTCTCTGCAGTTCACAGCGCCTCAGGGAGACGTGTGTGTGTATGTGTCTATGTATAGAGAGAGAGAGAGAGAGAGAGAGAGAGAGAGAGAGAGAGAGAGAGAGAGAGAGAGAGAGAGAGCGAGAGAG
>JBBJLS010000011.1:9105819-9119836 GCA_037577275.1 Bryconaethiops microstoma
CTGACGGTCATGCTGCGAGTAAAATCCCCAGCTAAGTGAGATGCAGTTAAAACAATCTTGCTTTTCCATTCCACGAATCTGTGCGAGACCACTTTTTCCCCACTCAACAGCCACGAATACAAAGTACAGAAACAGAAAAACTCAGAAACTCGCTCCCAGCAGCTCTGTCAGCGTGTCTTACTCATTTCGACCCGTAAGTAGCGAGAAAGCAGGCACTCCCATCATATTAGAATGCTGATTTTAAATTTCTGGTGCCAAATAATCCCTGTGTGTGACTAGACCTGTAATTTAATTTAGGTTAAAAGTCCGTTTTCACGTTCAGCACCATTTGGCAGTGTTCAAAAGTATAGTTAAAAAGAACAAAAAAAACATAAAATCACACAAAGTGAAAAAAAATCTAGGTTTCTTGGTTCTTATATATAGGCATAGGCCCATAATAATAATGATGATGATGATGATGATGATGGATGATATTATTAATAATAATAATAATAATAATAATAATAATAATATCAACAACAACAACAACAGCCTAATTACTACATATCTGTATATTTACTTAATGTATTTATTTGGCAATAATCTGAAATTTTGCCAATGCACTCCTGTTCGGTCTTGTTTAATATTGTTCTTATATAGGCATAAGCCCTAATAATACTAATACAAATATTAATAATAACAGTAGTGGTAATGATAATAATAATAATAATAATAATAATAATAATAATAATAATAATATCCATCTATAGTAATAATATCTATCTATCTATTTATGCGCATGCGCGAAAGGGGGGAGGTGTGGGGCGGGTTGGCATTTATGCAGGGCCCTGCAGCCCCAAAGCCTGACACGACTGGTCCCCATAAGTTTGAGAAACGCTGCTATAGTGTACACATCACAATGGTTTATGCTTGTTTAAGATTTGAAGATTCAAATCTAAAATTCAAAAACTGTTTTTTCTTTCAAGCCAAATCAAGTAAACATAGGGTGAATCACACACCATCTAAAACACCCCACTGTAGCAGCAACAACAGACTCTCCTGATTGTAATATGAACCTTAAAGTCATTTGTGCATATTAAATGACTGTTTATCTTATGCATCCATTTACTTTGGATGGTTCCAAGCATTTGGGCTTCCTCAGGCCTTGTGGTCTTAGGCTCCACAGAGTCCCTGACAATCAGAGGCCCCTAGACATTGGCCCCAGTAGCTATGACATAGTTAGATATTTAATCACATCTTGAGATACACAATGAACTGCATTTATATTCACTCTACATTCAATAATCACTGGTTTAATTCTGCACTTTTCCTCCCCATTTGTTTCAACGTAAAGAAAGGACAAGAATTAAATATTCTTCTCACAAGCACAGATGTGGGACAGATTAAAAGTTTACAGTATTCACCTCCTATAGAGTTTGTCCACTTGTTGCAATGAGTTATGAGTGAGACATAATTAGTATCTAATTACACCCTCCCTTCTTCTTCATGAGACCTGTAGGGGTTAACCTCCATTCAGCTGAACTTGAAAGAATGAAAATCATACGGCAGCAAAAACAATAAAGGACTGACATGCATTCTCCTGCACCTGAAGGGCTACACCTCTCCTCTTCTACGCTAATGAAAAATGACACTCGGGTGCAGCCATGCATTTGCTGTGGATGGCGTCCATCTAGCGTAAAGACTCGGTGTCTGCGCAATTTCATATTCCATTTGCATGCTGCTCACTGAATTACATCAGCAGTGTACACTACGCTGAGAGAGAGCAAGAGAGAGAGAGAGAGAGAGAGAGAAAGAGCGAGAAAGAGAGAGCGAGAGAGAAAAAGAGAGAGAGAAAATAAGGGGGTATTAGGCAAATAGCGCAGACATCAGGCATGTTAAATTTGCTGATGAAGAAAAAGCCTCACCCTCTTATTTTCTCTCCCTTCCTCCTCACCCCTGTATTTACTTTCAGGGTTAAGTGCATTTAGCATTTTAGCTGTGAGGGAGAGGGAGGCACAGAGGGAGAGACACAGGGAAGGCAAAGGGAAGGAAGGGGTTGGGGGAGGGTATCAGGGGGGTGAGGGGGATGGAAGAGAGAGAGGATTAAATGAGGTAGCATTGACCCGAGGTCTCTCATCCTCCAAAAATAGGCAGCGATTTTCATGCCTTCCAGGCAACAAGCCATATTTCAATAATGACTCATCGCTTTTCTGGCAAAGAAGAGACAAATTGGTAGATTTTAGAAGGAGACAACATATGCAGTGTTCGTGTTTCTCAAATAGACACACAGGTTTGTGTCAGCAGGGTAAGTGACAAAGAAAACTCCTCTGCAGTCACAAACAGTCACACAGTCAACAAGCTACGAAAAGAAGCTGAACGTGTGAGCCGAATCTGCTTTGCTCTTTTCTGTGTCGGTGAGTGTGCAGCAAAGTGTTTGTGATGGCACTCCGCTGAAACAGCCCCGATCTTGGCCACATCAATGTCACCAGTGATCAACAGCGCCTTTCACACACAGAGACTGCAACTTTATCCGCCATTCTGCAGCCCCTCCAGGCTGTGTTGCCCCTCGCCTCCTGCCACTGTTTACTCCACTCTCCCCTCTTTTCTTTCATCCTGTCAGCAATCTTTGCTCGCTTAGCTCTCTTACTCTGGCTTTGGTCTCTCTTTGGTTAGGGTTTCCTGCATCTCTCGCCTGGGTTTCTGTTGAAAAGAACAAACCATCCACTTTCCGTCTCAACAGCAAATTGTTTCTACTTGAGAATCCTTTCCATCCATCCTCACACAGAAAAAAAAAAAAAAAAAACAGTAAGAATGCACCAATAACAACATTTGTACTCATTTGTGTTTGCACAAAAAACCCACATATGAAGTGCAGTGAGCTAAGAACAGGATCACCGATTTGCTTCATTCGGCTAAATCAGACTAGACAGATAGTGGGAATCTTTACATATTTAATGGATGCTCTTATTTAGAGTGATTTTCCACAATAGTTGAGAGCCGTGTCCAAGCCTTGCCCTAAAGGCTATTTATGTCCTAATTTTATTTGCCAGCATGCCTATATAAGGAATTCAAAATAAATTTTTCTATAAAGGACAAAAGAATTAAGCTCCCAAAACTCACTTCCATCATGCTCTCTAGAGAATGTTCACAACCCAATATGTTTTTACATTTCTGAAGTGTCTATGTAATTCTTTTGTAAAACTGGGAAATAACAAGTCAAGATATATATTCCAATAAGTCATCTTTAGAAGATACTTCAGGAACTTTCCCACCTCAGCCTCACTTTGGATTTCAAGACGATGCTCGACTGAAATGACTATAAAGCTTTAGAGTCTCTGGTGGCACCTCTGCCTAAATGGAATGCTGACCCATTGAGTGAGCTTGAACACAACAAAAATCTCTAGTAATAGTGATTTATACATGCATCAGGAATTTTACACTGGGGTATAATTGAGTATAATTTCAATAGCAGATACACAATTCAGTGATTTATCAGAATTGATAACACAGGTCAACATGTCAAAATCATCAGAGAGAAGTTTATGTGGGTCTTGTAGTGTTTTTCATGCTAATTTCAAATCTGTGTTTAGTTTTTCCCGCACGTACAGTTTTTGTGATGAAGCTAGTTATATATTGCATGATAGTGGTATAATTAGCATATAATAATCATATACTAAGCGTTTTTGAAGAAACAGTGGTCGCTGACTGACACTGATCATTATATCTATGCCACAGTGTGCGCCTGTCTGACTTCGCACTGAAAATATTGAAATAGTTACTTGATTGGTGCCTGCGCTTTAATAAAAACTGCATGCAAGTCTATTGCAAATGTAATATTACTCATGATTCAAAAAGTTGATGTGACTGAAACTAAACTGAAAGCAGATCTGAAATCAGCATAAAAAACTGGTTCAGAAAAGTGTGTTGATCATTTACACAGGCAAACAACAAAAAAATTGTAATCAGAAACCACAATTCATATTAATTTCAATGCATACTAAACAAATCAACAGACTGGAGCGAAAAAAGCAGATAGTTTAAGACTTTCGTGATTGTATTGCATGAGGTATAATAAAAGTTCAACAGGCAGAACCACAATGAGGGTAGAACCACCGTTCGTTTTACATCAAAAATGGGAGAGAGAGGACGAAAACCACACACATGCACATATTAGCATGGGACTAAAATATTAGCTCTTGGCTATTGCATTATTCTAAAATGTTTTTATAATGCTAAATGGCCTAATAAACTGAAATCGGAAACATGGTCGTACTAACATCAAGCACATTGTAATCCGCTTATTATTTTTGTGTATTTTTCCATCATATATCATAATGAGATATCACTGCTGTATCACATCAAAGTTATATTCCTGGGAATCATTAAACCCCAAAGCAGGGATGGGTATTGAAAACTGGTACTAAACTGGTACTGGTTCCTGACTGGTCAATACCAAAATATTGGACAAATGGTGCTGCTATTCATGCAACATTAATGCATTCTAAGATAACTGGTTTGGACTGGATCTACGTGATTGGTGCTCTGAATATCGCCACCAGACATTTGTTGCTCCTCCCTCAATATGTATTCAGTAAACTCAGGACACAATTTAGCTTGTTATCTCTCCAAAAAATTAACAATAAAATAACCACTGAATCTGATCACATCTTTCGCACTAAATTATGCAGTAATATCAATAAAAGTATCAATAAGTATCTGTATCAATATCATTTTCAGTAAAGTCCGGACCATACCCATCCTTTCCCCCAAAGAAAAGAATTTTATAGTAGAATCAGCAGTGCTAAACAGCAAGAAGGGGAAATGTTTACTTCGAGAGCTACCAAACACACTGCAAGGGCACTTACTATCAAACAGGTGAGACAGTGAGAAGGAAGAGGAGAACAAAGAGGAGGAAAAAACTATCAATAAAATATGAGAAGGAAAGAGAACTGGTGAGCAAATCAATGAGAAACTGTGAGCATGTGTGTGTGTGTGAGAGAGAGAGTCTGCTAGATAGAGCAATAAAGTAAAAGAGAGAAATAAAGAAAGAGAGAACCATAAATAAGGTCATTTGAAATAGCACTGTACAATAAAACAGTGGTTTGCACCCTGGTAAACGACACCAAAAAAACTAACTCCAAATATCTCTCCTTTAATCCGTTCTCTTTTCAATTTCTCCCTGCCCCCTACTGTTTAGCACTTCTTCCTTCCCTCCCTCCCTCACTCACTCACTCTCTCTCTCTATCGATCGATCTTTTCACAGCCAAGTCTTTTCAATTTGTTTTCCACATCCTTTTTCCTTTTAAACTCTTCCATGTATCCAGCATTACATCCTCTTTCCCCAACCTCTTCACACACTCCACTAGTGCTGAACGATATGGATAAAATTCAAAGTCATGATACTTTCCAAATGAAGGGCAGTACCACAGTAAAGGATCCTATTTAAGTTCCCATTAGTAATATTAATGAATCCGCGCTTCTTGGTACGCTATGCTAAAATGTCTTACAAACCTGACATAACGGATTTCTTTCATTTTGTTTTCTTGGAATTTACCAAATGAAACTATTGGTTTAACTTTTAATGGATTTTCAAATGTTTCCTCAAAATGATTTAAGTGCATAAAGTGAATGCTACGCATGCATAAAACAGAGTTAAAAAAAAAAAGAAAAAAAAGAGTTAAAACTCACGACAGAGGCATCATCATTTATTGATATACACCAATCAGTCATTATAATTAAACCATCTGCCTAATACTGTGTGTCAAACAGGTCTGACTCGTTTGAGGCATTGATCCAAAAGACCACTAAAAGATATGTTGTGGTATCTGACACTAAGATAAAAGCAGCAGATCATGTTGGTCCTATTGTGAGCTGTGAGGTGGGGCTTCCATGGATGAGACTAGTTTGCCCAGGTGACCCCACAGATGCTCTATCGCAGTGGAACCTTTTTTTGTGCCACGGACCAGTTTCGCGTAAAACAATATTTTCATGGACCAGTGTGGATACAACTGAAAACAAAGGGCAGAAAAATACGAAGACGTTTTTTTACTCATTTTTGCTGGCTTGTGGGCAAATTTTTTTGATGTACCGTGATGTAACCGAGACAAGCATTTTTTTTTTGTTTTTTTTCTCAAAATAAAAAATCTTTCAGACTCTGATAATCAATAAAATAGTTTTATTTTGTCTTTCTGTGCGACCTGGTACCAAATGACTCACAGACCGATATCAGTCCGCGGCCCGGTGGTTGGGGACCGCTACTCTTTCGGATTGATATTTGGCGAAGTTGGAGGCCAAGACAGTACCTCGTCTGTGATACATTGTGTGTTCTGACACTTTTCTATCATTTTTTCAGCAATTTGTGCTACAGTAGCTTTCCTGTGGGGTCGGACCACACAAGCTAGCCTCCGCTCCCCATGCCCATCAATGAGCCTTGTGCAACCGTGACCCTATTGCTGGTTTACAGGTTGCCCTTCCTTAGAACACTTCTGGCAGGCACTAACCTGTAAACTAGGAACAACCCACAAGACCTGCAGTTTTGGAAATGCTCTGACCCAATCATCTAGTCATCGCAATATCGCCCATGTCAAAGTCGCTCAGATCTTTACACTCGCCCATTTTCCAACACATCAACTTCAAGAACTGACTGTTCTTTTTGTTGCCCAATATATCCTAACCCTGGACAGGTGCCACTATAACAAGATAATCAATGCTATTCACTTCACTTGTCAGTGGTTTTAATATTGTAGCTGATCAGTGTATTGCTCCCTGTCCATCAATCGCGCTGAAACTTGAAGTAAAATTTTACAATTGAGTGCAGGCAATTTATCATCATTGGCAAAACAATAGCACATACTGCCAAAAAGTAGCATAACAAGATTAAAAAAAAAAAAAAAAGACAATGTAAGTTAATTTGACAAGATTTTCATTTAAGGCCTTTTGATTTGTTCGCCATGGATTTGTGAAAAGGAAACAATTACACAAAAAAGGGCAACTAACACGAAGATACAAAAACAGACATACACAGTTTTGTTCTGTTTAAAATACATAAAAAGCATCTTTTCCTTCTGGAAATGTACTTTGTGTCTAGTTAATGTTTACAATACTGCCTAAGGCTGTAAAAAGAAAAGAATAAGAGAAGGTGTTAAGAGAAAAAGCTGAATGCACTCTATTCAGTTCAAGTTATGGCAGGAGTGTGAGGTTGTTTTTTTTTTTTTAGTGCGGAGTAGCAGCAGCCTGGAAGCATGAGCTCATTAATTTTATTAATGCAAACTTAATTATCGTGATATTAAATTTTATCAGTCCAGCGCGCCAATACTCCTACACTGGCATAGACGATAGATCGACCATCACTCCCCAGCACTTCACATTTTTTCTGTCAGCATGCCTGCCTCACTCCTCCACCCTTCTATCTATCCATCCACCCATCCATCCATCCACATTTCCACTGTTGTGCCTGCTCAGCCATTCAGTTTAACAGTTTAGTGGCTGCAAAGTGACAAGGTCACACACGTGCGCGCGCATACACACGCACGCACACACACGCACGCACAGACACACACACACAGACCTGCTAACGCCACTATAAAAAGTCCCCAGTGCCTATTCATGCAAAAGCACATATATTCCATTAAGCCAGAAAAAGCTCTGTCATAACAGCTCCAGCACGTTTTCATTAAGTATTCAGTCCCTGCACGGTCATCACACTGTGCTCAGATATAAGTGGTTTTAGGCATTACAAAAAGGTGAAAATGTGCAAATACACACGCACATACACACACGAGCTAAGTGATAGGAGTATATAATTAAGAAATTTATGAAAGCACTTTACATTGCCTTGGAAAATTTGAGTATTCAGACTTTAAAAACGTAGTTAATTTGATGATGTGTCTTAAACTCTTTTTTGTACAAACCATTCATTTGCTACTTCATGGTCCTCTTTCTTAAAAAAATAATCAGAGTACACAGACAATGAAGCTACTTATCTGTACCATCTCCAATCATCACAATCAAGATTTTTGTGCAGTTTAACCCTTTAATGCCCTAATCCGCTCCTTGCGGTTAATCCTGCAATTTATTTCAACTGCTCAGAGCCTTTTCACAGGGTGAGCTTTAAAGAGGCCCTAAATAAACAAATAAACAAGGCACCTATCTACCTTAATCATATCATTCCTTATGTTCCTACTCGCTCCCTCCGCTCCTGCAAGGAACACCGTCTGCCTCTGCCATTCCTACACACAAGGCGAACCCAGTCCAGACTCTTGTCTTTTGTGGTTCCCCACTGGTGGAATGAGCTGCCTAAGCCGACCAGAGCAGCTGAATCCCTCTGTAGCTTCAGAAACCTCCTGAAGACTCATCTGTCCAGAGAGCATCTCCTTTCCTAATGCGTTTGCACTACTTCTACGTACAGATTTTAGCACTTAGTATTGGAACCAGAGGACAGTGTGAGAACCAGAGGAGAGTGTTTCCCCATTTTATGAGATACTTTGGATAAAAGCATCTGCCAAATGTAATGTAATGAATATAAAACATTTTTCACATTGTAGCTCCTAGTTGCTAATGGTTTGTTCACTCTTTTTAATGCTTAGAGCTCCAAGCAGAAGTACAGCCTCAAAGTCAACCCCCCTAACCCCCCCAAACACGCACACTCACACAGAGTAGAGCTCCTGTGAGTCAACAGATCTTCGTTTGATACTGCTTGTTGAACTTTCAACAGCCTCTTAGCAGCTGCTAAAAGAAAAACAACAGCTTTTCACTGTTGCTTCTTGATGCATGGATTTCTTCTTTCTCTTCATTTTCTTCCCATACTCTCAATGTTAAAAAGTGTGAGTCTTTATGTGGAAGTTTGTGTGCTAATCCAATCGAATCAGACTTGGTGCAAAAAGACTTCAAAACTACAGTTAAGCACAAATCCTCCATTGTAAGTAATGGCAACTTCATGTTGAATGTGAAAACAAGGGTTGAAGTAAAACAAGGGCTGAAGGTTTTGAACACATTCAAAACCTAAAATAGAATCAATTGTTCTTGACCATTATATATAAAATCACCAGCACAACAATAAGTGGTCCCAGTCCTAGTGTGTGCACTTGTACAGAAACGATCACTTGCAATCAAATAATAAAGGCAGGATGGTGCTCCCAGTTCCACAAGCTGATCAATTTTAGTATGACCAGCGTAGCTCTACTACTCTAGGGGCAGGTTTTAATGAGTTAAAGGGTCTTAGAGTCTTAGAATGTATCGCCAGTAAGACATTAAATAAGACAGGGTTAAGCACCAGTGCACACTTGTATTCATCTACTCTTTAACTACATGGACATCAGATCAGATCTGAGAAACATTTCATTATTCCAGTACAGTGGGCAGTAGAGTGAAGGTGTAACTGTAGAAGAGACCTGTGCTCGATTGAAGGGCATGTTAAGGTTTTATTTTCAGTTAAAGGGTCATATTTTGAATGTCTGACAGCAAGTACTGGCAGTTAATTTGCAGTTAACGCTCAGTTTGATGCACATCAGATAAAGGACAAGAGACAGGAGTAAGACAAGAGAATTCTCCCTCAGACAGAGCTAGATATTGACACTGATCCGGTTTGTAATAAAACATGCTGGCAACTAAAGACTCTCTTCTGATATCAAGGCTATTAATTGGGAGTTTGTGCCCCTTTGCTCTTACTCCTCTCTGAAAGCTTTATACTCAGCACTAGAACATTGCTGCGAGGTTTTTAACCAGCAGTGCCATATTTTATAAACTCTCCAAATGATTTTTATTTAATGTTCCACACACCGTGCGGCACTAAATCAACTGAAACAGGATTAATAATAATCCAATTTAAATGAAAGGTAAAGTGTTCTGTAAGTACTGACAATACCCTGCTATGAAAAGTGTATAGTGACGTACTTGTGCTGTAATTTATCACAATATTGGTGATCATATTTAATAGACCCAATTCAATAGAGCTCTATCACAGCTCCTCAGCCCAGTGCTGGTGGAGACATGCAGCTGCTCCAGAGGATTTCGGTCTCTTGGCGGTGCTTTCCTAGAGAGGTTATTCAAGCTGTGTGTGCACAGCTGGACACCTGTGTCAGCATTGGATGCACCTTGAAGAAGCTGAATTCACTAATTAGAAGAGGTGTCTAGATACTTTTAGACACACTGTGCAGTTATTCTGTCCTGTGGCGAAAGAATGCAGTTGGGACACATCTGAAACTATTTTCAACATCTTCTACTAAATTGCCCTTAGTGCTGGCCTGCAGATGTGATGAGCAGAGGCCTTGAGGCTGACGCTGCTCCCTGCTGGCTAAAACGAGAGCTGCGGCTTGGGAAAGTGGGAAAACAGACAGGGTTCCCTGCTATCTTGCTCAAGCCATCACCTTGCCAAATTTCATCAAGGGAGAAAAATGGAAAATGTTTCTTTCCTGTCTAACGCACCTTCCCCCAATATCATTCCCCCCAAACCCCCACCCCCCTCCATCTTTTCCTGTCATGCCTCCTCTCTTCTGCGCCTGCCAACATCACTAATGTCATTTCAAAGGACGATGCATACAAATTTGACTCTCATAGGAGAGAATGACTTATCAAAACTGACAGCTCATGCTTTATCAACAGACGGGAATTGGTAACGGTGTGTGTGGAGGGAACGAAAGCACGCACGCACGCACGCACAAACACACACACAGATTGTGACACACTTCTGGACATCACTGAGCTAGGAGTCTGTGTCGGCAGGATTAGGGATTTCAGCGATGGACTCACCACCCAGTGATTACAAGTGTGTGTATGCAAGTGTGTGTGTGTGTGTGTGTGTGTGTGTGTGTGTGTGTGCGCGCGCGCAACAGTTTTGACAGGGCGCACAGATCAACACAGGTTAATCCCCATAAAGGGAAGATTTTCCCAGGATGCAGCAGTAGTGATTTATTTTCTTCTATTTGCCCTCCTGAGCAGCTAAATGTCAATTTTTGGAACCTCCTAAGATCCCTCATCCACAGGGACATTAAGACACCCGACATAAGGCTTTACATTATTGTTTCAGGTAGTAAAACAGTCGATGCTGAATTCATTTCTGCAAAATAAATGAAATGCACCACAACTCTACCATGCCAAAGGCACGCAGTGCATCTGAATGACTGCCCACCAGGTAATACCATCAGAAATTACATCTAGATTTACACAGCAGGGCTGAACGATGCAGGTACTATCCGACTGCAATTTTTCTGATTATAGCAGATAAAATATCCACACTGCGTACAACACAGCAGGGAAGCTGTGGTTGTGTTATGTACACAGCACATGATGTTTGGTTGAAGTCTAACCCATATATAGGCATTTCACTCAGGTTTCCTTCTAAAGCTTAAGTTTCCTTTTAAAAACACTTCAACGCTGCTGTTGATGTAGGTTCAAAATTGCAGCCCTTGTCATAAAAGTGCACTTTCAATTTGCAGTTCCAATATAAAAACAATTCATCCAGTAAAAAAACAACTGCAATATAAAACCAATTCATCTTTCAGGTAATACACAAAAAATGACTTTTTGTAGTTTCTTATGTTCAGGAAAGCAGTGAGCTTCAGGAAGTATCTGAGTAGTGCTGAACAACACTGAAGAAAAGTCACAGAATAACAAATTGGGTTTGCAATAAATTATGTGATATCTGAGACACACAATAGACACAAAAAGAGGCAAATGTTTGCCTAGATAAGCTATTTGCAAATGCACTGTATCACTGTAGGATTGGAAATGGAGGAATTTATTTATCCACCCTTTGCCACGGTCATATGGTTGGACAGGCTTTACCGAATTACATTTCTTTTTTTAAATCCCATTTATCCTAAAGAGAAATTGTAAGGTGGGTTGTCAACAAAGGGCCGGTGTGGCTGTAGTTTTCATCCCAACCAATCAGGAGCACACCTGATTCCACTTGGGCTCAGTCTGCAAGCATCTGATCTGGTCTGCCCCTGGTTGTTTAGAACAAAAGCTTGCAGGCACACTGGCCCTCTGTCGATAAGATCTGATACCCTTTATAGGGCATGACTCATTTTGCAAAATTTACACCAGTGAAATCTTTGTTATGAGTCGCTATATGGCCGAGTTTCCTGTTTAAATGACTGCCCTATCGAGCTGGACTATCTGTTATGTCATTTGAGAGAAATAAACCTGACCAGTCTTACCCGTGATCTTTTACAGCCATACAAAATAAGCCACTTCAACTTAATGACTCTACATTATCTATCTATGATGTGTGCTTTCTTGTCAGACAGAAGGCTATTTTAGTCAATGCTCTGTCAAGCTTATTCAGTGGTTCAACAGTTACTACAAACCCATTTGTAAATAGAGCAAGGACAAATCTATTGAGCAGTGTCTCAGTATTCTGTTTGAGGCTGCACAATAATGTGGTGTTGTAATAACACTATTCCGAACACTTAGTTCCGGGATTACGTATTTCTGAATACTTGATGTGACAACAAAAGTACTTACACTTGTTGGACCATATTTCAGTGGTCCATTAATGCCTGAAAATATTCAGTGCTCATCAAGCAGTTCATTTGGACATTTAACATAAAGCGCACAACGCAAAGGCAGACGTCCTGATAACTATTAACAAACGATGCATCGTGCAGCCGATGTCCGAGCAAGCAGAAGGTTGGAGAGAGCATGCAAGGCCTCCAGGAACGTAATCCAGGGTGAGGGATAACATCATTACAGCAGTCTACAAAACAAGACACGATTTTCCCTCGTGCTACAAATTACACTGAGGAGCAGCAGCAAAAGCACGTGCGCACGCACACGGACACATTCACGCACACACCACCCCGTGCTAAAACTGTCTTAAACCGTTTCTCACTCTCTTCCTTTCTCCGTTGCTACCGGCATCTTCCTTTATCTCACACCTTTAAATAAAACCCCACATCATTATGATATACAGTGCCGTCAGATAAACGAAAGCCACACATAAGGCCGCAGGCAAAGCGTTCTTAAAGTCTGTACAGCAAAAACAAAAGAAGAAAGAAATAAAAGCACAGGAAAGGCCTTCCACGCTCCACCTACAAATGCCTTCTTTGTACACACTGTTGATAAGCTGGACAAGCTTTACAGAATGCTGGAAGAAATCCAAGCTGACATAATTAGAAATTACGGGTCACAGTTTAAACTATCTAAATTACAATGTGTTATTAATTTCACATGATATTCATTCAGTACACTTGTGAAAGGTCATACTGTCAGACTTCATTAGATATACTTCTGTTTTGTTGTATAATTGAGATGAAGTTAGAATGGCAGCTCAGTCAGGGCTGTTTCTGTTTGTTTTTGATTAGCTACAGCACCGCAGTCCAGCAAGGTAAGGTAGAATTTATACTGGAATGTCAATGTTAACCATAAACACAGCCACACTAAACAACAGATTACAGATGACTACAATTTATCATTAGGCGGTAAGGTTTTGGTTTTAGGAAAACCAAGCAACAGAAAGCATTTTGGGCAGTGCATGGATAAAACCATTAGAGAAGGAGATGATGGGTTAGAAATGGCGAAAGCAAGACAGGGGGAAAAGATGTGAGTTTGAAAGTGTAGAGAGACTGGCAGAGGTGGATAGAGAATGAGGGGATAAAGGCAGAGATGATAATGATGGTGATGATGATGATAATGAAGCAGATAACGGATGTCCTCTCCTTAATAGCAGAGTACAGGGAGGCACTCATTGATTCTTCCCTTCTGCCTTTAGCCGGTGCGTGGTGCTGCTGGGATTGCTAAATAAAAGCCCAGGATTTACTCGCTCTGTCTCTCCAAAGATAACACATCCCTTAGAGGGGTTAGCAGACAGCACTAGCATGAGCTCATCATCCAATCCTCTCATATCGCACACAAGCTACTGAAATCTGGGCTTGGACAGAGGCTAGAAAATGCGGAGAGGTGACGGTGACTGTGTGTGTGTGTGTTTTCATACATTTGTAGGACAAATGTGCTTAGTACAATACAAAAATCACTGCTGTCTCATTAAGAAGCTACATTTTAAACCAATGATTTGTTGTAAGTAATTGAGTATATATATATA
>JBBJLS010000011.1:9119936-9134544 GCA_037577275.1 Bryconaethiops microstoma
TATATACACAAACACACATGTCTTTTTCACTTTATGAAGATGCAGGACCACTGATGACCCAGTATTTTTTTATGTGGCGAAGAATACTGATTTTTTTGCACTAGGTTGTGAAAGTGGTCCACCTGAAAACATTCTGCCTGGAGCAGTTTAGAGGTCAGAAAAAAACACTGATGAGGGGGTTAGAGGATGACTGAGACAAGTTGATGAGCTCCAGCTGTACCTGAAAGGTTAAACGACTCAGATGTGTGTCATAAATACTGTTTGAACAGAGCGACTACAAAGTAGGCGTAAGTGTTTGCCCATCAATATGCAAACACTGAGGATTATAACTGCCATCTTTTACAGTAGTATAGTCTACACTTACATGTAAGTCTCTTTCGGGTTTTGTTTCTCAGACCAAACTCATGTTTGCTCATTGCATACTCTCTGTAATAGCATGTTATCACATCTAAGTCAAAGGTCAAGGGAAACTACTGAGCTGTGAATGCGGTAACCGGAAGAAAATTATCTAACAAACCATATAAAACTCTGTGTTGTAACAATGGTTTGTGTTGTAGGTGAACAGTAGAGATAAAATTCCTCCAACAATGAGTTATGATCATTTTACTTAGCAAATAAGATCAAAGGTTTTTTTAAATGCACATTGTCAAAACCTGGAAGAGAGAGAAAGAGAGATCTAAGGTCTGCCTCCTCTGGAGTATTGCATCTTTGTCACAATCACAGCTCCACCCTTCATTGCTAGAAAAAACAAACAAACAAAAGACAGGATAAAGATAATCCTGCAACCGTCACAACATGAACAAAAATGTCTTGATTATGGCTTTGAATCACAAGTATTTATGACTACTACGATTACTCAACGCTGCATAATAGAACTAGCTTCCATCAAAAAACACCTACATGTCTGTTACTCCTCCCCCATCAGATGTGTTGCTGGCAGCCAAACACAAAATTTCCTGTGGTTGTGGCATTGCCTGAGCTTGCCTAATGAAACACTGCACACCACTTGGAAAAACTACAATACATATGTCTAATGGTATCCAAAAATCGGTGAATTCGGTTGCTTGTAATTGCACTCATTGCTGAAACAGTATACAATCTAGGGTCACCATGCTCACGGCCCCCGAACTGCACTAAGGAGAAATAACAATGTGTTCTCTGGAGTGACGGAGCACCATCCAATAGCTTAAGGATACCTTGAACCAGAGTTAGGTCAGTAAGCAAGTAATCTAGTTGACTAGTAACTGGTTTATCCTGTAAAGTTTTTATCTCTTCAATCTCCTTGTCAGTCTGTTTGAACCCCTGACCTTTACTAAAAGCTTAAGCTTTTGGGATATGCTTTCAGGTCAAACACAGTTGGACCAGACAATGGCAGAGACTTTGATGCACTAGCATAATGTGCAATTTTCTTCCAGAATAAACCATCTAGAATGAATGAACAGGACACGTTCATGCTTCTTTAAGAGAACGATTCATCATTTCTATCAGCATGAAAATGTAGAGCATGCACAGCACAACCTAATGCAGGACAAAACATATTGTGCTTAGTTATTTTCTCTCTTTTTCATGTCATTTTCAAATTCTGACAGCAGTTTGACAGGTCTTTCTCTAGATTCGCCCTGTTTGTGAACCATTTTTCATCAGAAGTGTTTTTAGATGGCTGAGCTGTGTTAAGTAACAATTCATATTTTAGAGCACCATTTTAAAGCATATAAACAACACTGAGAGCCAGCAAGGCCGCCACTTAGCAGGCTTAGCTCCAATGCAGCTACAACTGAGCCTCCATGAAATAAAATGAAAGCAGTCCATCTAAACAAAAATGGGTCATTGTTTTGGAAGGATTTTTTGTACACATTCATCAATACTACCAGTAGAACATGTTTGCGCTCAGTCTGCTTTTGTTTGCTTGAGTTGTTCACAAAAATCTTGCTCAAACACTTAAAAATCAAATGTGTTAGGTCGTGCACCAATCACCTCTATGTATGAGTTAAATAAGGACTAAGTTCGTATTTGTAAACGACACCAACATAGCATGCGGGAATAGGTTACATACATACAGTGCACTCCACAAATACACCCAGGTACCCACTGGATAGTAAGCATAGAACAGACACGTAGCAGATGACCGAGTTCCACAGTGTTCCAGTCCTGATGGACTCTGATCTTGTAGATGTGCTGCCCCGGTTGTAGACATCAGTGTTATCATTCTAGGGACCCTGTGGTCATAAAGATGTAGACACTACGCTGAACAGAGCATTTCAAAACATTCCATTACCTAAGCCTGTGAGAGAGAAACACAAAGACACATAAAGATAAGATAAAAGATGCATACAAGTTAAGTTTCAGTTTGATCAGTCAGTTATCATGCCACTCACTGGAGGAGTAAACTATTCAGTTCTTGGTAAACAAAGTTATAGGATCAGTCAAGAGTTCAACCTTATTACACACTTAGATGACAGTTGCTACTGAACTGCTTGTGCAATTAAGCAGAAAACCTAAGTACATTGTTTTGTATATTTGTTTTGTTTTTGATCATTAACAGTGTTTGTATGGTGCTACAGCACTATTGTGAAATGACATGTGTGTGCTGGGGCTAAAGCAGTACAGAAATGTGTTACAACAGCAGGCCAAATTTATCTGCCTTTTGTTCTGGTCGGTAGAAATGTCAAGTAATTCGTAATGAATTGTATTATAACTTCTTTAAAAGGGGCAACTGGTGGCCTAATGGTTGGGGAGTTGCCCCTGCAATCGGAAGGTTGTGGGTTCGAATCCCAAGACTGCCAGCGGCACCATTGATGTACCCATGATCTAGTTACCATGCCCACACTCTGCTCCTCAGGTCCTGCATTGCTGGTTGCCCACTGCTTCACTTGGTGAATGGGTTAAATGCAAAGGGAGAATTTCCCATTCTTCACACTGGTCACGCATGACTGAAAGCAGCCACTTGACTTTGAAACACCTCTAAAAAGTAATAATTGTTTACAGCTTTCTGTTGATTAGTTGAAACCTGATGTCGTAGAGGGCTGACCCCATACTGAATAAAACCTATTGTTTTATATCAACAATAGGTTTTATTTTGTTGAAAACCTTGATTTCAAACTTTTAATCCGTGATTCCGAACTTTTGAATGCTAGTGTTAACTGTTAGAAAAGTCATATCAACTTAAAACTGTAAGGCAACTACACAGATTTTATTGATTAACTCAACTTGAGAGTCAAGAGTTCACCTAACTTAGTCCAAAGTTCTCCTTACACACATTTCTAACAGTAAAGTAAACAATAAAGTGTAGGAAGCATGGCTTCAAGTAAAGCTTTAAAAAATATTTAAAATCACCCACTTAATACTGTAATCTGTGGGATGTGAGGGACAAACTAGTCTATTCCATGAAGGCCCCACCTTGTAACTTAAGAAAGTAACAGATCAGCTATGAAAGTATTGGTGCTAGATACCACAGCAGACCTTCAGGCATCTTGTGGAGTCATCGTCTCAACAGATCAGAACTATTTTGGCAGCATGAGGGGGAAATTACACAAAATTAGGCAGGCTGGTTTAATATTATGTCTGACTGGGAAGTATTTTATATCTCTGTGTCAAACGTGTCCTCAAGTTTCTCTTGACTTTCACATGAGACTGGAAATTAAACTGAATACCTCAAATTTACAAACGAAACTAAATTCTTCTGTTTTAACTGATAGCAAATAAGTTTGTGACCAACTGTTTAATTAATGACCCCTAGTGGTATAAGATGTATAAGAAGCAATTTTAACAGGCGCCTGGTAAACAAATGCAGTGGCAGAACTTATCACAACTTCTCTGTACACAGCTGTGAAACTTCACAAACTTACATCTGCATAGAGAATGTGCGATTTCCAGTCAATCATTACAGCTCTGGTGATCAATTAAGATTCTAGTCTTAAAAAGTTTGTGCCAAGTGAAAATGCGCGTATTGGTTCTTTTCCTCTCTCATTTTAAAGCATTTATAGTTACACATCTCAAGGCTTTCATTATTTAAATGAAGAAATGTTTCAGTAAAACCTTTAACATAGCAAAGGCTTGTGTTTTAGTATTGCACATGAATAAAAAATCTGTTCTTTCTATTCCCCAAGGAAAATTGATCTAACACATTTATACACCTCTGGTGAATGTTGTAAGCAACAAAAAATACTAAAAGTTAACAATACTAAAATTATGAACAATAAACAAAAGTTCATTGTCAAATGCACCTACCTAACATTTAAAATCCACACAGAACCGTGCATAACTTTTAATGTGCTGCGAGCATTATTCTCGCAACCTCAGGTCATGACCAACACAGGACCATGTATTATTGTTGTCTAATGTTGTGTGAATTTTGTTCTTGCAACATCCTCCAAGAGCACTGTGACAACTCATCCGGAAAATCACAAAGAAACCCAAAACTGTAGCATCTGAAAAGAGCAACTCAACCTCTAAATGGCTCAAAAGAAACAAAATGAAGACTTTGGAGAGGCCTAGACTAAGTCCTGACCCTAGTAAGAGTCTACAGCAAGACCCTACACAGGCAGTTCACATTTGAAAACTTTACAGTGTGGCTGAATTAAAGCAATTCTGCAAAGACGAGTGGGTCAAAATTGCACTGATGTGATGTGAAAGGCTGGCAACCAGTGGAAGCATTTGGTTGCAGAGGCAAAGTAATAATAACAATACTGCTTAGTGCCTCTGCGGTACCGTTCCCACATACTGCTCCTGGTTTGTGGACTCCATGTGATTTATTTCAAAACCCGAATAACATGTAGTGTGACAAAATTAGAGGAAAAACAGGAAATTCTTTTTCACAGCACTGTATGTCTATTGTTTAGGGTTCTCTGAACATCGTGCTACGACCATTACACCATCAATAATTTACATTGTTGAATGATGACTGTTGTGACAAATATCATTTCAAAACATACAGCATACCTTCCCCGAATGTCACACAGAGGACCAAAACAGAATGTCTGTGAATGTTAAAGGGTCATCCATTAGGTTTGATCATACAGTGTAAAGGAGAGGAAAAAGAGTAGTACTGTGATTATCCAGCTATATGTTGCAACTGCATTGCCTTTAAATAAATTAATGGGTTCATATCTTCATTATTCAGTAATGAATGTTAAAGTTTTAAAATATACACTTTCCCCAAACTAAGGTGCAAAAACAACACATTTGCATATATCTCTTTATTCCCCCTACAGCAGTTTAACCTCACCCATTAAATGTTTAAACCAGAAGAGGTAATCTAAATATGTAAAAATTATACATACAGTAACAAACAGTCTGTTTTAATTCTAAGAATAAGGGTTTGATTTTGTAAAAATGAATTGCAAATACGTGATGAACTATGTTTCGGTATACAAACCTGACAGCCATAAAGGCAGTGATGGTGTGGAGAATGGGACACATATGCGGGAGCTGTGAAATCAGGTTCATTGCAGAAAACAGGGGAAACAAAGAAAAAGGGAATATGGAGCACTGGTTTGTACTGCACAGGGATAACAGGAACAGAAAAGCAGTCTTTACAGAGAGATCGACAAGGTTCAAACATATGTCAGGAATCAAACAGGCTGGAAAAGGCAGGCTACAGTTCTTTCACAGAACACAGACAGGCATGGCCATTCGAGGACCAGGGACCAAGCGAACACCCCACCGACATAGGGGCCTACACAAACCAGCAACCCAGGGGACAGTGAGCTTGCTGAGTGGCAGGGCCACCAGTCTCTCAGAAGGTGTCTGTCTGGTGAAAGTGCCCAGCAACCATGTGCGGCTTCTAGCAAGGCCCAATCACTGAACTTGCTTGGGGGCCAGCCAGGCCCATAGTCAGCTCACTCCCACAGAGACTTTATATTGGGAGTCACCATAAGAACAGGCCTAGCACTCCTGACGAGAGAGGTCCACACACCATGTACACACACAGACCAGAGCAGCCAACAAGGGGTCATCCACAGCTGGGCAGTGAGGGAGGCCAACTTGGTCCTCAGCAGTAAGGCCAGCATGACCCAGAGCACTGGGACCCAGGAGGAGCCGACATCAAGAGCAGAGGGACCTAAGACACACAGGGGAGCACAGGCCAGGCGATAACGGAAAACCACAACAGTTAAACACAATAATAACAAGCAGTGCATAGTAAGAACAGTCATGAGGGTGAACAGACATCTGCCTCATAGCAGAGTCAGCTTAAACAGAGGGGGACTAACAAGAGGCAGGTGAAACTAATGGTAGTTATGGGACAAACCCCTGGGGGAATAATTAAAGGAGTGTCTCATGAGTGTCCCATGAAACCAGGGCAAAACTAGGCAGGATGTTATACCTACTTAAATGTAATGAAAAGCATAGAGGAAAATTGTCCTTTAAAAACACCTTGTTGAATCAGTGCCTTTAGTGGGTAAAGACCAAAATAAGGATATTTTTGCTGGATTACATGAACACCTCAGTTCATCAAAATGCCCAGAAACATTCACCTGCAGCTATAACTGATAACACTGTCAAAAACACTGACTGGTTACAGGCTTATTTGCATATATTAGTCTTCTGTTAAATCCTTATTGCAGAGACCAATATTGTGATACTAGTAAACAGACAACAGATATATTGTTCTGTCCCAATTTAACTACACTTCAAATTTACTGGACTGGAGTTTTATCTCCCAATTAAGGGTCGCCACAGCGGGTTTTTTGGTTGTCCGCATATTTAATATTGGCAAAGTTTTACACCGGATGCCCTTCCTGACATAACCCTCCCCATTTACCCAGGCTTGGGACCGACACTAAGAAATACGCTGGTTTATGCACCTCCAGAAACTAGTTTCAGAGTTTTATCTCAAGTGACCAATTTTAGTTTGCAGCTTATGAGATTATAAACAATAGAAAATGAAAACTGTAAGTGAAGACTGTCCATGAACTGGTCATAGAAGACAGAAAGCGGGTCAAAATCAAAGCAAGTTCAGGTTACCTGAGGGTTTTACCTGACTTATCCATGATCATCTAACCAATGTGTTCTTTTGTAGCAGCCTCTGCAAGACTGGAGAAGCTTTATAGGATATTACTACAGATCATATTCAGCCTTAATAGATTTGTAACACAAAGATCAAGTTTCTGTAAATATTTCTGAATGTGAAACATTATGTTACTATGAGTGTCTACTTATTTATGACCGGATGTTACCAGTGTTGGCATCAGAGGTGCCTAGGTGTAGTACAAACCATGCTTTTCATCCTAAAGATAAAAAGCAGAAAGAAACAGGGTTAATAGGTATAACCCATTCACTAAACCGGTCAAAATCCAGAAGACAAAACAAAATATTTATATTTAAATCATTTTAAGAATAAATAACTTCCACTGTGCTACAATTCAAAAACACTGCAGGCAGTTAACAACTGTCTTTACTTAACTCCGTAATAAAATATCCTCAGAAGTTTCACCTACAACAATCAATCGTGTGAATGAGCAACGCCATCGCATGAAACAAACGGAAAGAAATGCCAGCAACTGGGAAGCAGACAATGAGACAGTTTAATGTACATAAATAACCTCTGACCTCAAAGGATCAACCAGTTTGAGCAAATGCACCAGCTACATGTGTTTGGTGCTAATTAAGCTCCTAATTCATCTTGAAACGTCTCAACCACAAACTATACACAGCTATGTCAGCAAGACGCTTCTAGACATTTCAGATACAAAATTAGATGGCAATGCATGCATAAAAAAATAATGTTCATACCTTAGAAAGTAGGGCAAAACAGATGCGAATGCTAAACCTTAGCTCAGAGAGACAGTTTCCACTCTTCTGCAAGTCAAGTAGGTTTATTGTCATTTCAGTAATATACACAGTAACACAGCAAAACAAAACAATGTTCCTTGAGGACCATGATGCAACACTAGAACAAAAACAGAACATCACCAGTGCAGGTAGGACAGGACTACACAGAGTGCAAAGAGATAAAGAGAGACCGCAAGATAAACACAAGAGCAACAAAAACAGGACCAGACAACATTTAATGCAGTCAACAAAAGCTGTATTCTAACAGCGGAGTTGTTCGGTGTGTAAAAAATACAAATATATGTAGTCAGCAATAAATAATAATTCTGCAAATAATAGCAGTAGCAGGATAGAGAATACAAGCACTATCTACTGGCTGGATACCATTAATCCTATAAGCATGTTTTCTTTTCCCATTATACGATACAGTATGAGTGTGGTAAAATGACAGTACTTCATTCTTTTTTTTTTCTTAATCATTAAAAAATACCCGGTGAGTAGTTACACTTTGTTACATGTACTTAAGTGACATTTTGATCAATTCATACTTAGAGTATTTTAAACTGGAGTGTATTAGTAAGGAAAACAATCGACTTTTCACTTTCTTTTTTACATTTTGCACTGTCCTAATTATGAATTACACATTAACTGCCTTGCTGTCACACTTCTCTGTTTAGTGCTTTAATAGTTGTGTTTTAATTATTTGTGCACACTCATAAACCAAGTGATTGCAGATATCATTCTTGACAATATGAGTTTACCAGCAGTCAGGTTCTGTCAGGTTAGTCTAAAATGTGGACTCTCATTTCTTCCTGCCTTACTCACTGAGTTGCTTTTAGTTTAGTTTCAGTGATGCTGCAGGATGGGGATTTTGGACTGACCACTGTCCATCACAGATGCTAATTAGAATATAAAAGCCACATCAGACAGTTCTCAGTTTTTGTCCAGCTTCACTGGACACTTAATATAACACCCAGTTTTAGTATAATGCAAACATATTCTGTGCTGATTTAGATGTTTGTGATTCCTGGCAGGAGCTGCGAGTGAAGCCAGAAACCCTGATCTCTTCAGAAAGAAACAGCGGCATCTTATGGATTAAGACAGCAGTGCATTAAGCCTCTCAATGGACTTATTACAATCTAAAACCATTAATAATGAATTAATAAAAAGGTGACCCCTGCTTTAGTATAATAATTAGCCTATTGGTTACACTGCTATAAATTTCAGGCATTTAAAATGAAATGAATGAATCTTACTTTGTAAAAGAACTGACATGACCGTAGTCAAACAATTTGAACAAGCTGATATTCTTACATTTCTTAGTCTTGTAGTCATGTGTGCTCTCTACAGTGCCCAGATTAAAAACACCTGTGTGAGGGGAAAGACTTATACACTATAACATAATATTTTGGCCTCTGTACATCAATACTATTTTAAGCCCAAAATATTGTTATACTGTAGAAGTCTTTCCCCTCCCACAGGACTCAGTTGGACTAGTCCTGTTTTCATGTTGCTCTCTTAGTATTCTGACCCTATAAGTAGTTAGTAACTATTGTACTTAAGATGACAATCCAACTATTTAAACATGCAGCACTTAAATACTGAGTGAAAAGGGAAGACAACATTTACTCACAGTGGTGCCAGTAGATGAATGGACAGTAACAGAATATTTGCTGTGCTGTTCTTTACTGTGAAGACTCCCATTGTTTAGCTCCATCCACGATCCACCACACTTCAGAAACACCGGCTGCTTCTTCAGAAGTCAATTGGTTGGATCACATGTATTCGTGGTAAGTAACTGGGTGGGTAGAGGAGGCAGATACAGGATTGAAAGATGATCTCTATGGGCTGGGATGGTGATAGTGACCCTTGCTTTAGTATAATGATTAGCCTATAAGTTGCACTGCTGTAAATTTCAGGCATTTAAAATGAAATGAATTAATCTTACTTTGTAAAAGAACTGACATAACCGTAGTCAACCAATTTGAATAAGCTGATATTCTTATATTCTGACATGCATTTTATCTTGCACCTGAATATTTTTTCTCTGTGCCTTGTTGGTCAAATCCATGCTCTCTGATTGGTTCCTACAGTGCCTGTATCACAAAGAACTTTAAGAGGACACTGCTAAATTTGCTTCAGTGTGGCAAATGAGGACTAAAGGAGCGCATGAGACAAACTGTCCAGTGCTGCAATGCATCATCACAGCCACCTGATGTCAGCAAATGCACAGACATTCTCAACAAGGGTCACAGACTCTAAACACATGTGAATTTCCACAGATTGCATTGATCTCTTTTGAAACCTTTGAACCACTTTAATCAGACCAGAATAAGTAGAAAGAAGGTTGTTTTTTCCTCTAATTTTTGAACATTATATGGTTAATTTTTCACAATATAGTGTGTGACTAAACACAATAGGTTGCAAGACTGAGCCATAAGTAATAAACCTGTTCAAGTTGCTAGAGATGGTGGATGAAAAACAAAAAGGGTTTGATTACCAGAGTTTTACAATGAGACTAAAACACTGGAAGCTTAGAACACAACCACAGCCACTCCTGTACCAACATGAATATACGCAATATGCAGTCAGCTGAATACTATAAAATACTAAATATTAAAAAAATACACAACATTTCTGTGCTATTGTATTGGATGCTTGGCCTGCTGCAGTCTGTGTAGTCCTGCGCTTTCTGCACTCACCTTGTGTTGTTTCCATTTTTGTATGTTGTGTTGGACATTTCACTGTGGAGATATTTGAAATGACAATAAGCTCTTACTTGATATGACAATAAATTTATGTTGGTTTAGGTTTCATCAATTATATTATGCATTGGAAATAGGAAAATAAATTTGAAAAGGAAAAGAATGAATCTGATTTAAT
This sequence comes from Bryconaethiops microstoma, assembly GCA_037577275.1. Lineage (NCBI taxonomy): Eukaryota > Metazoa > Chordata > Actinopteri > Characiformes > Alestidae > Bryconaethiops > Bryconaethiops microstoma. The sequence goes on from JBBJLS010000011.1 coordinate 9,130,590, forward strand.
CCTGCAACATATCAAGTCTGAGGTAGCACACAGTTGTGTTTACTTCTGTGGGGTAGTAGAGTGTGGGAGAAGTCATAGTGTGACAACCTACTTTTAGATGCACATATTAAAGTGTTGTAATAAACCTTATTTAAAGCTTATTTGAGACCTTTGTAGCTTTCCAGATTGGTAGCTTCGGCCAAAACAAAGATGAATATCATTATCGGTACTGGAAAAGCAAAATGATGTGAATATAATGCATTGTGTCTATTATGCATTGTGAATTCCAAGCCTTCGTGTATGCATCAAATCAAGTCTTTTACATGGATCTTTGTTAAATTAGTCTTACAGGGCATTTTAGAAGAAAAAGGGGTGATGAATCAGATGGATCACGTTCTGCATATTTTTAAAGTCAATGTTCTCAACAATCCTTTTACGGTAGATCTAAGGCAGGGGTGTCCAACTCCGGTCCTGGAGGGCCGTGGTCCAGCACGTTTTTGTGATTTCCCTGTTCAGAAACATCTGGTCCACCTTGAAGGTTTATTGTCAGGTTTGTTGAATGTGTTTGAGAAGAACCACTATCAAACTGTGCTGGCCCTCCAGGACCGGAGCTTGACACCCCTGCTCTAACCAAAATGAAAGAGCTGCCAGTCAACTGAAAATTCAATAATAAATCAAGACAGGAAGGAAATAAAAAATGAAATGAAGAAGAGTACTGGATGAAGGTTCTTTTCACTATAATCATCTTCAACCAGTTTCTCTCTCTCTTTGTCTCTCTCTCTCTCTCTCTCTCTCTCTCTAGGATAGGCTGGATGTCTGAGAGCTGATCTGACAGTAGGCATAATGAGTAGGGTCTCTTTCGCTCTCTGGTGAGACTTCCATGTGAAACTGGGTTATTTTCCTCTCAGTGTTCTATGCCAGATTTTATGAGATCTATTAATTGATCTATTTATTAAAACTGTTTCAATCTCTTCCCCCCAGTGGTACTGGCATCAGTTAGACCCCCAGGGTGACAGGGGAAATGACGGGCCCCAGATATGCGGAAGTACCGCTGCGGGATGCGAGGGGGTGAGAAGCCTTAGAGCAAAGAAAAGCACAGAAAAAGCACAGCTAACAAGGGGAAGAGGAAGGTTAATGAAGTATTAAACATGGCCATGCTGACTCTCTACATTTTTAAACAGTCCAAACACACACACAGACTCACACAAACACAGACAGATGTGTGCATTGTCTTCTGTATGGGTTTGTGGTAGTAGGGTGCATCATTAGAGGCACTTGTGAGGTTGGTGGGTGGTCAGGGAATGCATGGAGAACCGGCAGTTCAGTAAATGTCACAAAAAGAGATCCCACTGAGCTCAGAACTCATTTCCTGTTAATGGCAGACTCTCTGAGATGCTTCATTATTAATAAAGGCCACATTTAAGACACACACACAAACAGACAAAAACACACAAACACACATGCACACATACACACTTTTCAGGCTAAGCATTTATAACCTCAGTGCTGCTTGGCTGTCTGGATGGTGAATGCTGTTGAGCTCAGGTTTGACTCTCGTCTGCATGCAGGTTGTGTGTCTTTGGAGCTCTGTAGATATATGCAGATGAGCCCAAAGCATGTATGGAGTAGTTTCTTGCCATTGTCCTTACGGTAACTATTTATGTGGCAAGCAACCAGTTTGCTCTAGATTTACTGGATGTGGACTCATGTGCAAGGGACAACAAAACATCTTCACAGGAAACTGGATTTTTGCTGGTCAACCAGAATGCTGATGGGGATCAAAGCTTTCAGAACATCTGAGAAAACACACACATCGTCCCTGTTATAACAAAACCTTATACTTCTGAAACTGTAGCATTACAGATACTAGGTCTCAGTGAGAGAAGTATAATAATATTCATTAAAACAAATGACAAATGTTTGATATATATGACAATTATCCCTTTCCACCCAGCCCATTGAAAGTTCGAAATAAAAATATAGATGATTTCAACAGCCTCAGCCATCTAATCACCGATTAGAGATCATCATATTTTCACTTTCACTTTAATCAAAGGAGAGAGCTGGTTAGTGAACTGAGAAAAGTGTAGAATTTTATATTACAAAGTCTGGGTTGTTTGGTTATGCCAAGATCATCAGTTATAAATGATATATTCTCAACTCTTACTTGCTGACAGATGTTCCCAGGTCTCTCTTGCCTGTTACTAAATCTCAGATGAGCACCTGATATCATTCTTCAGTCCTGTTCAAACTTCTTAGCTAAGCATGTAAACGTCCATAAAACATTCCTGTCAGATATGCATTCGTTTCTCAACCGCTGTCATGGTTTCTTGTTTTTTTCACATTTTCTTTTCATTGTCTGGTTTGTTGCTGGGCCAAAATAACAATTACGGTAAGTATTAAACATATTAATAACAATTAGACCAAACCATAAAAAACAAACTTCATGCTTATGATTTGACTACTTATCCTGATAATGATCAACTCTGACCAGTATGAAAATTTTCTTGTGATAAAATATGTTGCCTATCACTCAGTGGTTGTGGATATTGTAATTTTAATAGATACATATCAGAAGTGCAAAGTTGCTACCAAAGTACTACCAAAATTTGATCTCATCCAAATGGAGTGGCTCTTTATTCAGGACTTTTAGAAAGATTAACAATAAGAAAAGCCTAAAAACTGTTCAAAGTTAATGATATACAGTTCTTTACATTTAAATGTATTTTTCAATTGCATTCTTGTCATCCATATTTATTTAGCCATTTAACATGTTTATACATTTTGATAATTATTAAGCAAATGGATATGGCATAATGAGACGGTATTTGAGAAGGTACAATTATTCTTTAATCAGATTTAATTTAATCAATTCCTTTGTGAGCATAGATGAGGTTGATCATTTTATTAAGCTTCATCATTCTACTCTAGACCTGTAAGAGAAAAATAGTGGCTCACAACCTTCATTTCCTAAGTTGATAGATGTCGGGAGCATGAAAAAGTTCCACTGCTCTTCTATGATAGTACTGCAGTACTTTGAGCTGCTAATTTACTACTTCAGGTACTTTCAGTTTCATTATCAGTTTAGGCTACTCGCCTCATCCCTGGGTTTGATGTATGTTGCAATTTTTTTCTAGTAGTTTTGAGGCATTTCTATTGGTCCATTTGTTATGAAATATTAATATCTGACAATGTAATGGGCACCTGGTGATTTCAAAAAGTGTTATTTGTGATATTTGCATTTGACAGCTGTGAAATGCTAGATGAAACTAAGAACTTAATGAAGCATTCGGTATACTGTCACCTCTGTCACTCCTGTCTATAAGTCTTTCTTCCTTTGCAGCCATTTTTCTGTGATGGTGTGTGTGTTTTTCACACATTGAAATGATAAATTGCCCCAGATGTCACACCTTTTCCCAAGACAGCTAAGCAAGTTATCGCCTGTCTTTTGTTTATTACTTAAGCACAAAATACTGAAATAGACTCCTCCATGTGTTTGGGCATTCGGCCCTCGGTTCCTCTGCCCTCACTGCCAGTCTTGTAACGTATTTCTCTTCTGTGTATTTTATGCTCTATGGGTACAAAGTAGCTGGTTGTGGTCGTGGCAAAGACTAAGAGTGACAGAAGTGAACAGAATGGTTAAAAAAGAGCAATGGAGACCTAAAACTGCAATTATACAAAGAGGGATATCATAGATATGGCTGTAGATAGAGATAGATGGATGGAGATATACTGTAGATAGAGAGGGCGCAGAAGGAGGGGTGGAACCTTCCGCTTTATGCTGAAAACAACCTTCCTCTTTCTTGACTCTGCATTCACCCTTGCGGCACTGCCTCTATCTCTCACAAACACACACACACACACACACACACACACACACACACACACACACACACACACACACACACACATACAAACATGGAAAGAGGTATGAAGCATCAACACGACCTTTCTCCTGGGAGCATATTTTCCCCAC
>JBBJLS010000011.1:9136918-9153920 GCA_037577275.1 Bryconaethiops microstoma
TGGTTTGGTTACCTTCAGTGGAAGTCCGGCCAGAAGAGAGTTGCAGTAGTCCAGTTTGGAGATGACCAGAGACTGGATGAAAATCTGTGTAACTTTCGTGGTGAGAAAGGGTCGGATTCTTCTGATGTCGACTACATGCCAATGTCTTGTCTCATTTAGTTCTATTGGTACTCTTGTGTTCTGTCCTGTTTGCACTTGTGTTCTGTTCTGTGCTGTTCAATTCTGCTCTTATGTTGCACCATGGTCCTGGAGGAACGTTGTTTCATTTTTACTATGTACTGTGTGTATATGGTAGAAATGACATTAAAAAACCTACTTGACTTGAATTGACACACCCAGAATTCTCCTTTTCTTAGCATTTTACAGTACTTTACTGCATTTAGGAAGACGGTAGTTTGCTGCATCATTTCTGCTGTATCAATTTATACAAAGTATATTAAAGTGCTTAAATGGGTTCTTTGGACTGCTGCCATAGAAGAACCATTTTTGGATGCTTCTTTAAGAGTCATATTGGAACTGGAACTTGTGAGTACAAATAATTATTTTAAAAAATCCAGATAATGAAAAGATTCTCTTGAGCAATTATTTGATTTGTTTTTCTTTTTCATAGAACCATACACCCACACCAAGAACCATATAGGGACCTTGATTTTTATAGGAATGTGTACGCAAGGTTCAGTATGAGTGTGTCATATAACAGCAATGTCCAGAACATCCTTCAATCATTCATGGTGCTCTCATTGCCCTTGTCTATTGTGATGGGATGTTACTGCAAATCTCATATAGAGAGGTCAAACCATCACAAAAATCCATGACCGTCCCAATTAGCTGAACAAAGAGCCAGTGAAATTAGTCCTGACCTTTGCTGAATAGCCACACACTCCCAGTAAGACCTGATCTTATTCTCCTGAGGGGAATGTTCACAAAAGCAAACCCTCCCTCTCGCCCTCTCGCCCTCTCTCTCTCTCCCTCTCTCTCAAGAACATTAGCAAAAACCTTAACTGAATAAATTTTCACTGAAGTTCAAATTTGCTACATAACACTGAGTTTCCAGTTTAAAATGCGATGCTACAAAGCTGCACTATGATGTTGCAGCTAAACAGAGCTAGACAAGGTGCAAATGATGATCATACATTTGTCTCCATGATTGTGTTCATTTTATTACATGACAAAAACTACATTTGATCTTAAATGGTTACAGGTTTAGATATATAAAAATGTCCAGCCGTGAATGTCAAAAATCTGTTTGGGCATTCTAGATTAAACGTTGACAGGGTAGGGGACCTCACATTTAAAACTTGAAAAAGGCATCCGTATGTATTATTTGAAGATATATATTAACATCTATCTTATTGCTTCTGCCATTTCCAACAACTGACTTAAACCTGTTCAAACTACTACTCATACTACTACACAGATGTGTCTAAGACCTCAGTAGGGCCTGGAGTAATGTTTTGCCTCACAAAACTGGTCCCACTGGGTGTAAATAAAACTGTGATTGGTTGATTCCACTTCCTAATTATGTTGGTAGTTAAACTAATAAATAAAGCTTTATGGCTCTTGAAGGTCTAACCAATGTGAGAGCTCACTCAACTTTATATACCTATAATGAGCAAGAGTACACAGCATGCATGTGTAAATGAGTTTGGACAAGAATAAACCAAAAATCACATGCCAGTATGAGGCAGGGGTACATACAGGGATAATCCATAACCACCAGGCAAGGGTTAGAAAGCACAACAAAGAATAGCATGGAAACTTGCAGCACAGCATGGAAACGCTCAGTACAGCACAAAAAGCAGTACAAATAAGTTGCAGACAGGTGCGTGATGATGAATGGGTGGAGCCAGAAGGGAGAGCCTGAGCAGGACGGAACCAATCAGACGGAAGAGCCCATGTGCATTCTCCCCTGATTTAAAGTAACATGTTACAGTAATGGTGTGTGAGTGTGTGTGTGTGTGTGTGTTTGTGTGTGTGTGTGTGCTGCCTGCAGCAGCTGAATATGCAGTTTTGACTCTGAATGTGACCTGCTTATCCTGCCCACTGAGACTTTTGGACAAAGATCCCCATGCAAAGAAAGAGAGAACCCGAACTTCACCTAAACAGGCCACAGTTGTATTCAGGAACAGCTCTGTGAGCATTACATTGTATTTATATAGATTTCATTTTTAAACAGCTGTTTCTGAACTGTATGTACTGGCTAGCTTCTAGATATCATTCTAATCAAGCATAACTGCTTGTGTGGTCAAAGTACAAAGTTATTGACATGCCCTTTAAATGATGTTTACTCTGATTGGCCATTGGCTGCTTAGTTTCCCCTTGTCATTACCAGGTGGATCAGTTGTGTGATGTCAGGATAGTAACTCAGTAATGAAGGTAATGAATTGCAAGATTATTTTTTTCCAGAAAAAAAGTAACAGAATTCCAGTGTAATTTAAATAAAGTAATAGGTCATTTATTATAGATTATTTTAATTACCTCAACACATATGAGAATTAGTATTAAAATACTCTTTGGATTCTAACTAAAATGACCACTGTAATTCTATTAAATGAAAATGGACCAAAATGATACAGGTATTTTTTTTTTCCTTTTACAGACATCATTAGTCCTCATCTGAAGGCCTAGAATGCCTCTAAGGACTCTCCGCTGCTTCTTTGACATCCCTCCAAGAAAACAAGACTTGTTTTTTTTTCAGATTCTGACTCATATTTTCATTCTGGGATAGCAACAATGTTACGCTGTGAATATCACCATAATTTGGATCTTAAAGGCGTAATCAAACAAAGAGAATTGTTTAATTAATCGACAGTCTTTTGCTTGATTTGGTTGACCTCCTGAGATTTGAGGAGACAAATGAAATTAGAAGCAAAAATAGCCTTTCATTTCATTTGTGCAGTCCCACAAATGAAATTTCATTATGTCTTGACATGAAATAAGACATTAAGTGACTCTATAGAGGATGTTTTGTTTTACAAGGCTGACAAGATCTCTTGGTATCTTATATTCACTGAAATAACACATAAGCTTAATTAGGTTTAGTCACTCCAGTAATTAGGCAAGTACTGACTCAACTCTGGTCACAAAGCCAGACTGTCATATTCTTCAGTGTCCCTTGGTCAGAGACAGGATGATTAAAAGCCCTTTTAGTGGACATCTCGCTTGTTGGGAGACAGATGGATGCTGTGTCTTCCAGTATCTCCCTCATTAATGCCCATATGCTTTTCCTATCTCTCTGTCTCTCTCTGACTTTCTCTCATGCTTCTCACTGCCTCAAAATTCAGCGACCAGTTCACAAACCATAATCTGCTTCTGCTGGGGGTATTCCACAATAACAGAGTTTTCAATTATTTTTGTTTGGCTTGCCAAGTCCCTTCTCCCTCTCCATCATTGTCTTCCTCCATTACACTGTGCTCTTTATCATTATAGTTTGGTTTTTGTTTGTTTGTTTGTTTGTTTGTTTGTTTTACACGCACTACTTTTTTAATTATGTGGTTTAGAAACCGCCTTTGTAACATTGAGATCTCATTAGCATGACTTAAACACTGGCGTGAATAACCCACCAGTTCAGGAAAGAGGCAGACAGTGGCTAATAGGCACGGGGGCTGGGGAAGTTTATCTAGTGTTGTTACTATGGTAACTGCATCCCAGCACACTCACCAATTCATAACCTCGTCTTGTCTCTGGAACAAAGTAACTCTGATAATACTAACGAAAGAGGGAGTGAGAGAGAGAGAGATACGAGGAAAGAGATACACACACAAACACACAGAGAGAGACTGAGAGAGAGAGAGAGACAGAGAGTCATATCCAAGGCATTCCTTCACAAGAGCCCACAATTACACAGGTTAGAATTTCTAGTTTAATAACATATTATGTGTTGTGAAGGCTTATGAGTTTTTAAGGTTTATAAGCTTAATTAGCCCTGGATACCAGCTGGGTTACTAGACACCACTGTCTACAACTTGCAAGATTTACACTAATATTAGAAATGCTGGCTTTGGTACAAATGTTGATATTAGCCCTTAAAAATAAGATATTCTTGCCATTCATTCATTCATTCATTCGTTCATTCATTTTTTGTACTTGGTTAATCCTTACTAGGGTCGCGGGTACCCAGAGCCTATCCCAGGGCCAACGATTGCAAGGCAGGGACTCACCCTTGGTGGGGCGCCAGCCCACCACAGGATATTATTGTCATTTGATAGATATTTGATTCACATTACATAAAATTACATGTTGAAATACTTTACACATATAAATAATTCAGGGATTAGCTACATAATCAGAATTGAAAATATTAGTAAAGCCTTAAACCTGGTTGGGTGAGGAAAGCTCAAAGCCATTTAAAACACTGCATATAAAGACGATTATGATTGTATTAGAAACAAAGTAGGAGCATGAAGTTACATGGCAGTGCTTGATGCATTGTAATGCATGCTTTTGTGAGAAATCTCTATTGGGAAGCTAATTGTGGTAATAGACGTGCACAGATTGTAACAATGTAACATGGACTTTTGATGCTTAGAATTGCTTGCAACAGACATTTAGGCAAACATTGTACAAAGGGTTCTTCAAATGTATGAGCGATTGATATGATGGTGTGGGGGTGAGGGAGAATTATTTTTGAAAATAACAGAAATGTAATGGTTCACATTCCAGGTTTTTGGAGGCTGCTAGTAATTTCCCTCTCCAGCGCTGCAGCCTGACTGTCAGTCAGCCATGGTCTTAGCATCCTAGCTGGTCTGTGTTGTCTGGAATCAGCAACTATCACTTGGATATGCTGTAATAATTTCTATAATTTAGATTTCTGTGATGTCCAATTGTTTAGTCTAGCTGATCACTGAAGGTGGTATCGTTGCCTATATACAGGTCCACGTACACATTCGTCTGACTGGTCAGCTCAGGAAAAAATGCTCACAATGTAGACTGTAGACGCTTTTAGTTCAACTTTTTAGCTCAGTGCATGGCACAAAAAGCACCCACAAAGGATACATAAACAGTGAGAAAAACTGTCCCTCCCTTTGAAACAAGGAGTCTCTAATGTGCTGTTAATAAATTATGTATGCTGATTTCATTAGTAAGAGCAGGTAGCCTATCTAATGATAATGTATGGCAAAAGCACTTCATAAACACACAACAGATTTTTTTTTTGCCACATTATAAACACACATTTGGGAAACTGCATACAAAGAGTTAAGATTGATAAAACTGTTTTATATATATTGCAGTTTGAACCAAATCAGATAATACATGTTTTATATACATATAATTTGTTCAAACTTTTATTCAGTTTAAAACCTTCTTCCTGATTTTTTTTATCTTGCCTCATTTTTCTGCCCTGCCAGGGGTGCTATACTTCCTGCGACTAGGTGGCACAAGCTTGACAGCAGAAAATACTTTGCTTTAAATGCAATCACATAATAAAGACACTAATGCACAAAACACACACAGACACACACACACACACACACACACACACACACACACACACACACACACACACACACACACACACACACACACACACACGAGAAAATGGAAATGCTTACATGTGCTACATGGCCCCAATGCAAAATTAATGATTACTCATGGCAAAGGCACTCCAGCTCTGGCATGCATAGTAATTATACATGCATAGTGGCTTTAAGGCGACTCATCTTTTCCTGCCTGCTGAAGCCTTCCGGAGCACACAGGGAAATACAGAGAAATCAGAAAAGCACAAGGCATACAGAAATCCACAGAGAGTACAAACCAAAGAGCATATAGAAAAGCACAGGTGGTGGGCAATCTGCCTTCGGCAGAGGGACAGAGCAGCTCATGCATTTAGGCCAGTGTAAAATGTGCATTATTCTGCTACTAGCAGTGGTGATGGGATGTTGACATTTTGCTCTGGAGTAATGAATAGTGGTAAATGTGTGTGCCTAATACTGGGGGAGGGCAGTCAAGGACTATGGTGACCTTAGGCTAATTTCTGGCTGTTTCAGAGCATCCCGTTACATTGGTCAGTTATTTTCTATGGAGGTTATACAAGCTATATGTAGAACCAATACCACAAATGCCAGCAATGGGTACACTTTAAAGAAGATGCACTCACCAGCAAGAGCTGTCCGGACACTGGACACACTGTGTAAGTGAAGGGTCATTCATTTAAAATAAACCTCAACCTAAACATGAATTTTTGATTCATACGCTTAAAACATTCAAAATCTGAAGTAGACTACATTCTGAAAATACACACACATGCACAAAAATCCCTTTCTCACACACACAAATCATGCAGCTGTTGGCCTTAGTAGAGACCCAACAGGAAGGACTGCCTATATAGATGAAGAGCACTCTTTATTGTTCAAATGAAAAGGGACGACAAGATGATGGAGTAAATGTATGAGAGAATGAAGTGACAGGAAATGAGGTACTTTGCAGTTGAAGCAGCAGAACAGAGCAGTGGAAGAGGAGAAGGAAAAAGAGGGAGATGCTAATGATGGCATATGGAGAAGTGGACGTCCTCAGCAGAAAGAGAAGTGTGAGCTTTTGGATGAACGCAAATATTCTGGGCAAACGTGTCAGCTAAATGATGCCATATTGATTGATTAGGCCTCATTTAGCCAAGCTTTTTTGGCAGCAGCATCCCTCAAAGATGGAACATCATCAAACTGAAATCAGCCCCTCTATTCTGGGGAAAGCACAGAGTGCCACTTATTTCAAATACAAGTCAGTCACTTTTTTCAAGCAAACTATTGGTGTCACATGAAAACCTCACAAATCCACTTTTATTTTGACCATTTGTAAGCACCAGCTGGTGTATTGGCCTATATGGTGATACACTATATGGACAAAAGTATTGGGACGCCTGACCATTACACCAACAGGGACTTTAATGACATTGAATTCAAATACATAGTCTTTAATATGGAGCTGGTTTCTCCTCTGCAGCGGTAACAGCTTCCACTCTTCTTGGAAGGCTTTCCACAAGGTTATGGAGTGTTTCTGTGGGAATTTGTGCCCATCCATTCTATACAGCATTTTGTGAGGTCAGGCACTGATGATGGATGTGAAGGCATGGATGTTCGTTCCAGTTCATACCCAGAGATTTAATGGGGTTGAGGTCAGGGCTCCGTGTGGCCCAGTCAAGTTCAACCACACCAAACTCATCCAGCCATGTCTTTATGGAGCTTGCTTTGTGCACTGGGGTACAGTCATGCTGGAATAGAAAAGGTTCTTCCCCAAACTGTGTTCACAAAGTTAGAAGCATGGTGTCCAAAATGTCATGGTATGCTGAAGCATTAAGATTGCTGGGCTGCCTGAATTCAATAATTAAAAGGTGTGTCCCAATACTTATGTCCATTTAGTGTATGTTGGTCTTTGCACGGTGTAGAGCTTAGAGTGTTACATACCAAGCACCCACTGGGAAAAGGTAAAATCAGAGCGTACCAACAGAGATAAAAGCTGAGAATGGTCCAAAACAAAAAGCAGTCTGATGAGACACAGAGGCTTCTAAAAAAAAGCATCCTTTATGCTTATTAAGCAAAATGTTTGACAGATTTAACTCTTATCTTTACTACTAATATCTCAAATGAAACCTTGCATCTGTCAGCTTGGCTGCCAAAGTGTATGCAAATGAGTCAGAGGTCAACTCCCAGCCCTAGAGTCTGATTTGCTGGCAGTTTCTGAATGCCTGCTTAATGTCCCTGGCTCTAATAAAGTCTGTTCTGTCTCTGTTTCCCTGTCAACCCTTCTCTGTCTAATGAAATATGCTGTGAGGACTCTAACTTCAGTGCCTGTGAATGGCTGAGTGAGTTCCTTATTAGTTGGTAGGTCAAGTCACCTTAATGCCATGCAGTTGATTGCAAAACTGGCTTGTGTGTGAAAAAGCAACTTACTGCATCGCTGAACTACGTTGTGTGAAAATCTGTTAGGAATATCTAGCAATAAAGCCCAGCTGTATATGATCCACCCACTGGAAAAGCAAAAGGCTCTTAGAGAGAATTCTGTAGATTTACAACGCAATCAGTATAGCAAACAGCAGAGTCTTTGAACAGAAATAGAAAAATGTAATACATAGTGTTCCTCCAAACCTTTCAATAATTTCATTTATTAGAATGAATGGAAAAATCATCTCCTCAATAATAACAGCTGTCTCCTGATATTTAAAGGGTCCATTTCCTACATATTTATTCTATTTTTCCCCAGATGATGTTTGAGTGATTTTATGTCCCATAAAGCATTTTTCAACATGTTATTCTCTGTTTTTGTGCTATCTGCATAAATATGCTCACATTGAAAAAGGTCATTCGGCATCTTATAGCAGTAACTGACCATGGAAGCATTTCCGTAGTTACAGCATGAAAAATGAAAATGGATCAATATCTGAGGACACTAACTAAATACTTGTTTACTAACTAAATACTGAAACTAAGTGGCACCACTTAAATCTGTTTTGATGACCCATTATTTGTGCCTTTAACTGCAAAGAAAACTCCACATACCAAGGACATGAGCATAGAAAATATCTCCCATATTTATTTGAACTGTTGTACCATTGCTTTTACATTGCATCACATGCAGAAAAAAGACACTCTTTTGACTGGAAATCCTATGGCCCTATTTGTCACATAAAAACACTATTTCGAGCCATTTTGCATGTCAGCTGATCTCCTTCCTGTAAAAGTCACTGGGTTTTGGCTAAATTCAAGAAAAACAAAGAAGCTTATAGTTTAAATGAATAGAGCCATATAAAGAACAGACAATATTTAGGTCAAACTATGGAAGCCTTTTTATGCATTAATTTCCCATTAACATCTAACCCTACATTTAACAAAAAGACTAGTCCTTTATTTACCGGTTTATGGTGTGGCATGGTCAAGGTTGCCATTACGCTGTCTAGCATTTTCATGTATGTGTTGGTTGACTCTGTGCTGTCTCAATATTTTTTATCGCTTAGAGGTGGCATTTAGCTTTTTAAATTATCCTACAGGGAAATGACAGTTCAGAAACCGCAATGTTTAAATGTTTTTTTTACTGGTCCTTTGGGCTCCCAAGACAGTCCAAGTTTTTGCTCCAATCTAACTCACAGTTTCTAAGGATAGAGCTAAAATAAATTTTCAAGGGGGGCCTGAGGACTGGTTTGAAGATCACTGGCTTAAGCTAATTAATTCAGGAAAATGTGATGCTTAAATTAAACTTCATGATTATATGATTCCATTAAAAAAACCTTACTTTAACACATTTAACCTTAAAGGACCAAGTTTCTTCTTTTATCCTTTACTATATTTGTCCAATTATGACCTTTGTGTCAAATTATGACCTTTGTGTGAGTATTTTTCCAACTTCTCTCTTAGAATTAAACAGGCTGCTTTTGATTTTTTTCAGGTTTTCTGCCCAATTTGGTCATCTCCACTTCCACTCACTAGCTAGGTCTCCCTCCACCACATGATACCACCAACACTGGGAGGGTGAACACTAGCATGTGCTTCATCTGAGTCACATAATACACTTAGAGGTGGGCAGTGACTGCCAGTTCTGCTATTTCACCTAACAAATGCCCTTGCTGGCTAGCATTGTGCTGAGTGATGGGGGAGAAGGCTATCTTACCTACGCAAAGAAAGCAAAGCCAGTTGTGCTGTCTTCAACTCATGGCCATGGATGGCTGCAGCACCACCATGGATTGAACTTGCAATCTTTTGATGACAGGGCCAATGTTTAGACAATTGTGTCACTTGGGAGCTTGGCTGTTTCTGTCACTCTCCCCTTAGGATTGAAACATATAAATGATCTCTGTTCTGATTCGCTGTCCTGTATTGTGCCTTGTTAAAAATACAGTTTGTGCTGAAATAGTAATTATAACTTTAGGGTGAATAGATGGGGCTAAACTGCAGTATGGGTGGATATTCATAAGATCACATACAAATCATTGAAAATGAGCTGTTTTGGAGCGTCCTTCCCATTTATGGACAGAAATGTCCCTTTATTAAATATTTATGGGTAGTTTTTTGGAAAAATGCAACTTACAGTGTGTCATGCAACTGGGCTGTAAAAATATGTGGTTCCCAAAATCAACATACAGTTTGTTCTACCGGTGCGGTTTCATCAAAAGTTGGGATATTTGAAAGAATGTCCCATCTGCAGCTACTCTATTGAAAACAACCGTCTACTGTCATGGCACTGGAATAAAAAGGATTATTTTGTTATTGTGTATTTAATATGTATGTAAATGACATTCTCTGATTGGCTGCATGGTATTGTGCCTGACTGAAAAATGAGTCCAGGCTAAATATTGCAATTTTCATGTGAATGGAAGAGGTTAAACTGCTGTGGGCTGAAAAAGCAGATATGATTCAAAATAAGCTCTTTTTAACTTAGTCTCCATTTATGGACCAAGGAGTGAATTCAATGTCTTCACACATTAACTGTACATCCATTTTGTTTCTTTCAAAAAAGGTGAGGAAAATTCAGTTGTCACACGCACCAGCCACGTGACGTCTAACGGGCACCGGAAGTCCTAGGGTATATAAACAGGAAACAGGTACCTCTCTGCACTCAGACATTTGGGTCCCAACCTGGCTTTTCCCAAGCACTCATCTAGTGGTACCGTGAGTACTTCTGGCTCTTCGGAGCATTTATATACCTTACTGTGTGCGTGTGTGAACGTTGATTCCTGGTGGGGATCTTTACTCTGTGACTGGAGCGTTCGCAGATTAAAGCGTGTGAATTACCCACTCTTTCGTTTGTATCCGCGACTGGGCTCTTCCTTCACACCACACTGGGTAACCTGTCAGTACATTTCTTGTCCCTCTCCGTGACAGAATGTCTGAGTCCACAGTGAGCCCAGCGAATTTCACCTCGTGGACATGGTGAACTTGCAGGTGGTCGAACTGGTGAATCTCAAGCAGGAGGTAGCGGGCCTGCACACGCAGTCACCAAGACCAGGCTGCAGCTCAGCCACCATCCCAGGCGGCGGTCCAAGCCCCCCCCCCGCCCTCTGTTTTACCTAAATTATTTCTGCCAGAGAAGTGGAATGGTATCGATGGGAAGTGCAATGTCTTCCTCACTAACCTGTCTCTCATTTTTGAGT
The DNA here is from genome assembly GCA_037577275.1 of Bryconaethiops microstoma. Taxonomy (NCBI): domain Eukaryota; kingdom Metazoa; phylum Chordata; class Actinopteri; order Characiformes; family Alestidae; genus Bryconaethiops; species Bryconaethiops microstoma. The sequence goes on from JBBJLS010000011.1 coordinate 9,147,993, forward strand.
TTTAGCCAGCATGCTACCCCTCGGACCGGAGCCGCATCGCACTTCTCACGTACCTTCTCAAGGGACAGACAGCCAAGTGGGCCACGCTGATCCTGAGACAGTGACGCAGTATTCTCTTACCTGGACTTCACTCAGCAGCTCAGGGCCACCTTCCAGCACCCTGAGAGCAAGGTGGAGGTTGACTCGCGGCTCCACCATCTGCGGCAGGGCGAACGTTCGGTGAGCAGGTACACAGTGGAGTTCCGGACCCCCATCGTGGAAACCACCTGGAGCGACGCTGCTCTCCGGGCGGCATTCGCCTTGGTGGACTTGGGGGTGGTTGGTAACTTTGTTGATCAGGCTTTTGTTGCCCAGTTGGGGGTGAAATTTGAAGTGCTCCCATGGCCAGTAGCCACCATTGACGGTTGGCCTCTCTCACTCAGCCCCATCACTCGCCAGACCCAACCCATCTCCATGTCCCTCGGAAGCACACAGAGCTCCCCTTACTAGTCACTCGTCTCACTTCACCGCCCAACATCTTCGGTTACCCCTGGCTGGTCCAACATGACCCCCTCATCTCCTGGGCCAGCAACAAGGTCCTCCAATGGTGGCCGACCTGTCAGGAGCTCTGCCTCCAGACGAAATCCGTGACAAGGCCCCCAACATCGACCTGGAGACCATTCCCGTCCTGTACCATGACCTTGTGGGGGTCTTCAGCAGACAATGAGCCATCCAGCTGCCTCCTCATTACCCCTACGACCTGGCCATTGGCCTCCAGCCTGGCACGGTACTGCCCCGTGGCTGCCTGTTCTCCCTATCTGCGGCCGCAGGGTTTTAATTTGTTAAGAAACAAATTAAAATCCCCTCTTTCGACTATCGGGGGATCAATCACGTGACCATCAAGAACTATCACCCATTCCCGCTCATCAACACTCTCTGGTGCTCACTACTCTCTGGTGCTCACCAAGCTGGACCTACGGAGTGCGTACAGTCTGGTCCACATCAGGGAGGGCTTTCATAACCCCCACCGGCCACTATGAGACTCTCATAATGCCGTCCGGATTGTGCAACAGTCTGGCGGCGTTCCAACAGTTCATAAATGACGTGCTTCAATGACATCCTGATCTACTCTAGAACCCTGGCAGAGCACACCCAGCATGTCAGGGCAGTTCTCCGGAGGCTGCTGGCCCACCAATTGTTCTGCAAGTTGGAGAAAGGCGCTTTCCACCAGTGCACCACCACATTCCTGGGCTACCTCATCTTCCCTCAGGGTGTGGCCATGGATCCCCAGAAGCTGGAGGCTGTGCGTTCTTGGCCCCTACCCATGATGCTTAAGCAGCTCCAACGCTTTCTGGGGTTTGCCAATTTCTATCAGCAATTTATCTGAGGCTTCAGTTTGACTACGCCTCTTACTGCCCTCACCAAGCCATCCCTCCGATCCTTCAGCCTCAACCCTTCAGGAACCTTTGCACCCTCTTCAGCACCGCACATATCCTCAGCCATTCGGACCTAGCAAAGCCATTCATTGTTGAGGTGGACACTGTAGGAGCCGTTCTCTCACAGCGAGATCCAGACCACGGGTGCAGTTTCTTTTCTAGAAAGTTTAACCCCACCCAGCAGCATTACGGGGTAGGGGACTGCGAGCTGTTGGCCATCAAGTGGGCTCTAGAGAAATGGTGTCACTGGCTTCAGGCTGGCAGTGACCTGTTCACGGTCTGGCCGGACCACCAAAACCTGGTCACTATCCAACAGGCCAGACAGTTCAACCCCAGGCAGGCACAGTGGGCCCTGTTTTTTGAACAGTTGCATTTCCACTTATCCTACCACCCGGGGTCGAAGAACACCAAGGCTGATGCACTCTCCCAGCAACATCAGAGGGAGAGCCCCTGGGTGGACCCCACACCTGTCCTACCATCACAAATCATCCTGGCACCCCTCCGGTGGGGGTTGGAAGACAGAGTCCGCCAGGGGCACGCCTTGGAACTTCCTCTGGCAGGCACCCCAACTGGACGCCTCTTTGTGCCCACCGCTCTGTGCCGGGACACCCTCCACTGGGCCCACTCATCAGCCGTGGCGGGCCACCCAGGAACCTTCTGGACCCTCAGCTTCCTCCAACGGGCCTTCTGGCGGCCCTCCATGGGAACCAACACCAAGGAATACGTCCAGGCGTGTGCGATGTGCACCAGGGTGAAGACCTCCAACCAGTCCACACCCGGTTCCTCGCCACCCCTGGTCGCCCTGGACTTCGGGCCTCGCACATCGCCCTGGACTTCGTTACCGGCCTGCCGGTCTCCGAGAGAAAAAACTCCATCCTCACCATCGTGGACCGCTTTTCCAAGACCGTGCACCTGGTGACTCTGACCGGACTCTGACATGGCCAAATTGGTCCTCGAGCATGTCGTCCGACTGCATGGGTTCCCTAAGGACATCGTCTCGGACAGAGGGCTCCAGGTCACCTCCAAGTTCTGGGGAGCCTTCTGTGGTCTGATCAATGCCACCGCCAGCCTCTCCTTTGAGTTCCACCCCCAGACCAATGGTCAGACGGAGCGGACCAACCAACAGCTGGAGCACTTCCTCAGATGTTTTGTGGCCGATTGTCGGCGCTCCTGGGCCCACTACCTAATTTGTCAGAGATTTCTCACAACCTTCTCACCTCCTCAGCCTCTGGACTCAGCCCTGTTGATGTGTTTAATGGTGTCCAACCCCCGGTGTTTCAACATCAAGAACCCGAGGTTGATATGCCGTTGGCCCACCAGTTAGTCTGGAACCAAGCCCAGGCCTCCATCCAATGGGCTAACACCCGTTACGTCAGCCAGCACCACCGCCGGCACCCCCTGGGATGACTGTTCCATGTAGGTGACAGGGTTTACCTCTCCACCTGGAACATCCACCTATGCACATCCTACCGCATCATTCACTGGATCAACCCTGTCACCTTCCGGCTCCAGCTGCCTGCTTCTCTCAAAATACACCCTGTGTTTCAAAAACAATTCAAACCTGTTTTTGTTTCTCCTCTGCCTCCACAGGCTCCTGTCCCCCCTCCACCTCGGATCATTGACGGTGGTCTTGTCTACACTGTTTGCAATGTTGTGGCCATGGCACCCAGTATCTGGTCGACTGGGAGGGCTACGGTCCGGAGGAGAGGTCGTGGGTACCCGGTTGCCACATCCTAGACCCAGCTCTAATCCAGGACTACCCCCTCCACCAGGTCCATATGGTGCCAGTCCTGGAGGGGGGGGGGTGGGGGTACTGTCACACGCACCAGCCACATGACGTCTAACGGGCACCGGAAACCATGATATGGACCATGATATCTGGTTTTTGGGACAGATATGGATATAAATGGGACTAATTAATCTTCAGTCTCCCTTGGTTGTTTCATTTATGTTTGCCCTTTCACACATCTTTTCCCTTTTATTTGGATAGACTGTCTGGATTTCTTACACTCCAAACATCCCCAGTGTATGGTGTGGCTATGTTGCAGGTGTGAAATTGGAATGGAATTGGAGTGTGTGGAGGTGGTCGGACTGCACTAACCTGGAAAGAAGGCATGGGGGCTGTAAGATTGTGTCTCACGGTTTTCAGCAACACTTCAGATGCGCTAAGCTCTGCGCAGAGTTGTAAACACACAGCACATTGAACACAGAGGGCAGACAACCAGAGAACCGGAGACGAGGGGCTGGAGCCAGGAAAACACTGAGTGTGAGAGACATGAGAAAGTGCATTTTTTAAAATATCTTAAAAAATGCACTTTCTCATCTTAAGACATGCATGCCTCTTAAAATGTTAATATCTCTGTTTAAAAATGTATTTTTTTGGTAAATATCATTATAAATATTACATATTAGACATGCTTTTAAATGTATCACACTCTAAAGATTCCTATACAGATCTAGGAAAAATGTTCCATTAGTATTTACATTTACCAGATGCTTTTTTTATCCAAAGCGACTTCCATTCCCTACCTACGGGGGACAGTCTCCCTGGAGCGACTTGGGGTTAAGGGTCTTGCTCAGGAACCCAGTGGTGGTGCTGAAGGTAGGATTTGAACCCATGACCTCTTGGGCTAGAGGCAAGTATCCTACCCACTAGGCCACCACCACCACTGTGCATCCTGCAACAGATCAAAACATGTTCAGAAATTGTTTGAGACCCCTGGCAAAAAGTTCAAAGGACTCAATTCTCAATTCACTTGAGTATTTCGCAGATCTCAATTCACTTGAGTATTTGTGGGATGTGCAGCGTACACTTGTCCAAGAAGGCCTTTTCCTGCAACTTATAGGACTTAAAGGATCTGCTGCTAACGTCTTGATGCCACATTCCACAGCACAAAAAAGGGTGAAAAGTTACTTTTGATGCAACACATACAATAGAGAGCGAGCACCACGGGGCCGGTGGAGGGTAAACAGCAGTAAATCAGATTGTATTTGATCAACGGTTGCTCATTTGTGGAATTTGAGAGAGAGTGATGTCGGAGAACATGAATGCAGAGTCCTTTGTACATCACACACACCCATCTACCCACACACACAAACACACACAAACACACACACACACACACACACACACACACACAAGCACACATGCAGGTGCTGTTTCAAAAACACCTGGCCAGCAGGTGCAAACTTACAATTGGAGAACAACTTGGGACCATAAACACACACATACACACACACACACACTTCAATGTATATCTTGTGTACACACACACACACACACACACTGTCTCAACCTGTGTTCCACTAAAGCCATCTCTCAGGAGACACACATCGAAGAACCTCAGAAGTTTATTCCTTTCACTTCATCCTATTTTAAACACCAATAAATCAATTCCAGTCTTACATGCCCTGAATATGTGTGTGTGTGTGTGTGTGTGTGTGTGTGTGTGTGTGTGTGTGTGTGTGTGTGTGTGTGTGTGTGTGTTGCGGGGGAAGGGCAGGAGTGGTGGGGGAGGGGCCGCTGTAGCCACTCGGCTGACAAACTACCCGAGCAAATCTCATCTGTCATTAGCAGCAGATGAGGAAGAGGATAAAGCCTGTTTGCACATGGCCACTGCTACCTCTCCTGCCTCTACGCTGCTCTGCTTCTACTATACCACACGGCCTCTGCTGAACTGCCTCTACTGTACTGCTTCTGCTGTACTGCCTCTACTGTACTGCTTCTGCTGAACTGCCTCTACTGTACTGCCTCTACTGTACCACACTGTCTCTGCTCCACCGCCTCTACTGTGCCACACTGCTTCTGCTGAACTGCCTCTGCTGCACTACCTCTACTGTACCTCAATGCCTAAACTGTCCCACACTGGCTCTATTATACTGGCCCTACTCTCCCACAGTGACTCTGCTGTCCCTCACTGGCTCTTTTATACTGCCTCTACTGTACCAAACTGCCTCTATTGTCCCACACTGGCTCTATTATGCTGCCTCTACTGTACGGTCCCACACTGTCTGTACGGTCCCACACTGCTTCTGCTGTACTGCCTCTACTGTACTGCCTGTACTCTCCCACACTGCTTCTGCTTTACCACACTGTCTGTACTTTCCTACACTGCCTCTACTGTATTGCCTTTACTCTCCTGCATTGCCTCTACTATACCAAACTGTCTGTATGGTCCCACACTGCTGCTACTGTACTGCCTTTACTCTCCCACACTGGCTCTACTGTACCACACTGTCTGTACGGTCCTACACTGCCTCTACTGTACTGCCTTTACTCTCCTACATTGCCTCTGCTGTACCACAATGTCTGTACGGTCCCACGCTGCTTCTGCTGTATTGCCTTTACTCTCCCACACCGGCTCTACTGTACCACACTCTCTGTACGGTCCCAGAGTGCCTCTACTGTACTGTGGTGGTGGCCTAGTGGGTAGGACACTTGCCTCTGGACCAAGAGGTCATAGGTTTGAATCCTACCTTCAGCACACCACCACTGGGTTCCTGAGCAAGACCC
>JBBJLS010000011.1:9159274-9175585 GCA_037577275.1 Bryconaethiops microstoma
AGGAGCAACAATCACCGCCGGAGCTTTAGGCAGCGGTTGCCCCAGCTTGGGGAAGGGCCAGAGAGGAGCCGGGGTCACACCGGCGTCTCCCAGAAGATGATAATACGGTGTACAAAAGGCATCATTGTGGAGAAAATAATTACTCAGCTTTTATTTACATTTGAACAAAAGTGGCATGTCCAATATTATTCATACCCTACCCTAATCAATAGAAAAGCCATTATTGGCTATTACAGCAACCAAACGCTTCCTATAATTGCTGACGAACTTTTTGCATGTCTCCACTGGTATTTTCCCACAGACTGTGACAGTTTGCAAAGCTATGACTAATGTTGGACATGCCACTTTTTGTTCAAATGTGAATAAAAGCTGAGAAATATTTTTTTCCACAATTATGCCTCTCGTACATCATCTTATTATCTTCTGGGAGACGCCTGTGTCATTTCCAATCAAGAAGACACTTGCTTGTTGAATAAAAGTAACTAAATCAAAATTTGCCAGGGGTATGAATAATTTAGTTCACGACTGTATATGTATACGGTATACATATTTTTTCCCCCTGGGCTTTGTTGCCCTCCTCTTGCACAAATCTTGTTAATCATATGTGTTTTTGTGTCTACGTGCACTTCTAATGGTGGTGTGCCAGTTTTGTACACACTATTTAGTGTGATAGTACACAGTTTGGAACTTAATATGTTTCACCTGTATAAAGTGTACATTCTCCACATTCCTATGTAAGCTAGAAAGTATAATGATTGTATTTTTGACACTGAAACCTTCTTTGGTCCAATTCGAAGCAGTTTTTTAAGCACATTTTAGCACTAAAGATAAGCATCTAAAATAAGGCAAACATTGTACTACAGCTACAGGACAAAATACAGGGCTAACATGACCTCACCTAATATGGGTGTGTATTGTCAGGCTACATTGGTTACAGGATATAATCAGATTCATTTTTTACCTCCTATATCACAGCGTTTGCTGCTGATACCAGCACAGTACCCTTTGGTTAGAATCAGAACTCACGTGACATATTTTAGTAAGAGCTACTTGACTGCCAGTGTTACTAGAGTGAAAGTGTTCTGCCTGATCGGGCCTTTTTTAGCGTGGACAGTTTCTTTTCTGAGTCTCTGTTGTGTCTTTGATTCGAGGCAGTAAATGCCCGAAAGCACCCTCTTTAATGAGAACAGTTTCAATGTCTGCTGTAAAACTGCCTTTGTTAAGTATTCATTTCATAATATCCATTGACTAAACTGATATGCCAGTGGAGGACAAGTGCCTTCTTTGTTTTTATGGCAGTGGTTCTTAAAGCCAGTCTCCGGGACACATCTGTGTGTGTTTCCCCTGCTTAAATATATTCATTGCAATTCATCAAGTCAAGCACTTTATGATCTGAGTCAAATGTTCTAGGACAGAGAAGGGAAATACAGAAGGGATGATGCTTTTCCAAAACTGGAATTAAGAACCACCGTACTGAGGTGCAAAGATACGAAAGTGGTTAGTTTGTGCAGTACACATTCTTGCCCATTTTAGCTTTTTTTTTTTTTTTCATATATTTTGCTTTGTCTTCGGATGAGTGTTATCAATTCTGATTGCTGATTGTCACCATAGTTATGTGTGTATTGCACAGTCCAAGTATGGTATTCCTAAATTATAAAAAAAAAAATGAAACTGCTCAATAGAAGGGTGTTGTTATTTCACACTGACTGTTCCTACTGCTTCTGCTTATCACATGCAGTAAACTAGACACATCTGTTTTTTAGTAGATAAGAATAATTCTCTGTTTTGTAAGCATTCGAGTAGGTCTCTACTTCAAAGAGTGGCTTTCCAGATGGGGATTAAGCCTAATCATTAATATTTTTCTTTCAGTGAAAAATTCCCATTCAAATTCGTGGGTGGTTGTAGCCGAGTGGGTAAAACACTTGCCTGTGAACCCGATGACCACAAAGTTGCAGGTTCAAACCTATTATCTATAATCTATTAAAAGGCTCCTTGGATTTTTATTTGTAATTGTATGATATGAAAATGATACGACGTGAGTAGGGACTAAAATAAAGATTTTCTGTGTAGGTTTCCAGTAGTCCATTAGCCATGAGCCAATATCCTGTGTACTTCGACTACGTAGGGGATGGTGATTCATTTTATCTAGCATTTTACCATCTGCACTGCACAAAAAGAAATTCAAGTGATGCTCCTTTGCATTATACTGGGAGCATTTTTCACACTGGAAGTCACTGAAAAAAGTTTGAGAACCAAAAGTAGTTTTTCAGTGGCGTCACTCCAGGATAATAAAGGTGAGGGAGTACAGCCATGGTTCAGTCACGGTGTTTGGAGTGAAGATAAGATAAGACAACCCCTTATTAATACCATGGGGGGTGCGGTGGGGTGGGGTTGGGTGGTGTTGGTGGGTAGCAGCAACATAACCAATAGAATAAAATCGATACAACACAACAGTATAATATAAAAAAGTATATATATAATGCTATGGATATGTACGTACACAGTGGATCTACACTATATGGACAAAAGTATAGGGATGCCTGACCATTACAGCAACTAGGACTTTAATGACACTGCATTCAAATAAACAAACTTTAATTTGAAGTTGGTCCCCCCTTTGCGGTTAAACAGCTTTCACTATTCTTGGAAGGTTTTCCACAAGATTTTGGAGTTTCTGTAGGAATTTGTGCCCATTCATTCTGTAGGGCATTTATGAGGTCAGACACTGATGGACGAGAACTTGTCCAGCCATGTCTTTATGGAGCTCGTTTTGTGCACTGGGACACAGTCATGCTGGAATAGAAAAGGTTCTTCCCCAAACTGTGTCCACAAAGTTGGAAGCGTGGCGTTGTCCAAAATGTCTTGGTCTGCTGAAGCATTAAGATTGCCCCTCATTGGAAAATTAGGGGCCACCTGAATTCAGTTAAGAAGCGTGTCTCAATACTTTTGTCCATATAGTGTACAATACAGATATCTAGACCTGCATGGTTTACTGTGGCTCTCTTATATCAGTCAACCACCTGAAATAACTTTATTCTGACCCATTCATTTACATGACAAGTGGTCTTGATAATGTTATTTGTTTGAGCTAACAGTGCCCTTTGAAATCTTTTACCATTGGCACATGTTTCTCTCAAGGCTATGTGAGATTAATTGGCCCAGACTACAAATAAATGTGCCAGCAACAGTCAGTACACCTGCTTCATTACTGTTCCTGTATTTAACCATCAGAGACTGGCAGCTGTGTAGAAACATGTGGTAAACATCGCATGCTTCTTAATGTCAAGGAAACTAACAGGTGTCATGTTTGACCCTGAAGCTGTGAGGGTTCCTGCATCAGGATCAGGCTCTTTAATGACCTCACTAATGTATTTAGTCTTTAAGCATAGACAGATACACAGTGCTGAGCTCGTCTGATTGGTTCAGAGTCCAATATGGCTTATATGTGTTATTTGAGCCTAAAGGTGAACAATATTGACTCACCCTGGTTGGGGTGCCAGCCCACTACAGGGCCCACACACCATTCACACTCACACACACACCTACAGTTAATTTAGAGCCCCTATTACACTTGACTCACATGTTCTTGCATTGTGGGAAAAACCAGAGACCCCAGAGTAAACCCACACCACCACGAGGAGAACACACAAATTCCACACACACAAGGCCAGGACCTGGATTCAACCCTGGAGGTGTGAGGCAGCAGCGCTACTCACTGCACCGCTGTGGGGCCCTCGTCAAATCATCTTTTAATTTCTAAGTGTCCATAAGAACACCCCCCCCCCCCCTCCAGAGAACACACGTTTGCATTTAATACATAATTACTGTTTATTTGCTGAATTTGACATATTTAAAAAATGTTTTATTTTTTCCCCCTAACTGTCATACTCCATTTGGACCTTCCTGGTCTGGACTGGCTCATTCTTGTTTCGGCTCTATCACGGCTTCGCCAACTTTCACTCACCACACCTGTCTGACTCCTTTGATAAACAGCAGATCCACATGCCTTTGGAAAGTCCGTGGTGTTTGAACTAGTTTCTGAGCCGTACTCTTGCATCTAGTCTTGCTAGTTCCGTTTGTTTGTACCCTCGCTCTGGTTCCTTGGTTTTGATATGGATATGCCTATGTTGTTTTTGTCTTCTGGTGTTTTGACCCCTGTCTGCTGGGATGGCTGCGAGTTTTGGATTCTTCTGTAATAAAGGGATCCTGCGCATGCAACCTGCTTCTCAGCCCCAGTCTCAGCCCACAGCCATGTTTAAGTTTCTTCCCTCTAGAGGATGTGTACTTATTTTCATGCAGAAAATAAACCAAACATGTAATTTACTGGAGGTGTTCAAACATTTGCATACGACTGCAGCCCAACTCTGGATTTTAAATGGTGTTTTAAATGGTACGTAGCAAATCTGAACTCAAACCTTAATTCATTAGGTTGAAAGGCATTTCTGGAAAAGCTCCCGGAAGCTTGTCCAGCCTCACAACGTTTGTCACGAAAGAAGGCCTTTGTGGAGGGAACATGGACAGGTCCATCAGACCCAGAATAACATTCAACTCTTGCCGTTCTGTAATTGAGAGTTTCAATAGATGAAGCGTATCAGTGTGCTTTAGTAATTTCTCGGTTCAGCACAGATCAAAAATCAATCGCCTTGTTACAGACAGCTCTGAAGGTTGTGTTCGAGCAGGAAGTGCTGATGCCTGCAGGCAGTGTTCAAACAATCCATAATTAAAAGGGCTGATGAAATCATAAAAGGTCCTTCACACATTCATGGAGAATATCAGCTTCTCTCACCTGACAGGTGGTGCAGCCTCCCTCAGAGCAGTCTCGACACATTCAGACGTTTCATTTGTGTCTCTTAAGGCAGTGCATTCCAGCAGGAGTTTGCAGATAAGTACCTGTCTGCATTATTGTCTTCTTTATGTGACCCCTGCACCCTGCCATGTGACTTGCAGCATATGTGGGGGGGTTGTGTGCTGCGTGTGAACACGCAAACAGCTTGTTTTTGCTGCTTGGAGTGTCAATAAAAGCTTCTTCGAGGGAAGAAAATGAAAGTTGTTGTGAAAGACCTGGATGAAGGTCAGGATATCAGCCATGGAAAAAAAATTACAAAAATATATACTATCATGGTACTTCAAGCTATCTTTAAAATACATGATATATAATTATATATTTTTCTGACATTAGATCAGTTAGGACGGACGATTAAGAACCATTGTAAACACAGTTAACAAATATTAATATACATTGCACTGCACAAAATCTTACTAAATAAGACTAATTAGGACTAGTGTTGGCTAGTGTCCTAAGTATTTTAAGTATAAAAGACGACATACAATAGAAAAACGTATTCAGAATCAGAAAACTCTATTGATGTACGTCGCTCTGGATAAGAGCGTCAGCTAAATGCCGTAAATGTAAATGTAAATGTAAACTCTATTGATCCTGGAGGAAATTGATTCATTAACAATTTTTGGGCTGCATGCAAGGTCCATCAGCAGAAATGGTCATACCAGTTTTCCTAGATCCTTTTTCTTTAATCTTTAGGTTATAAGCAATTGACAACCAATCGGTATATTACATTATACAATAAATGTATGCTGTATACATTGTATACAGTAATGGTTGTATGCAATCACTTAGTGTTAATATATGTCTTTTGTTATTTAAGATACATTAAAACCACGAAGTGTGGTCTCTACTTTTGAAACATTTAGAAAAATCATAAAAATGTTATGCTATACAGCTTTTCCAGTTATTATATGTCAGCTCTGTTCTGTTCTGAAAATCTAAATCTGACCCTGAAACAAAAAAGAAAAGTCCAGTGTTTAATTTATAATAAATTTATTCAGAAAAAAAAAACAAATTTGCATCACCAAGAAATATTTATTTTCAACTAAAACAAATGTTCCACAATTATAGCCCCCACTGCATTTAATACTTTGTTTTCCCCTTTAACATTTTATAAGGTTGAAGGTTATACAGAGTAGGACATCTGAGACCATTCCTCTTTACAGAATCTCCCCAGAACATCCAGGGACCCCAGCTTTCTCTACAGCTCATCCCAGAGGTTTTTAATGGGGTTCATTGGTCTTTGGAGGAAGACCATACCTATAACATCACAGACCCACCACCATGCTTCACATTTGGGATATGGATAAGGTTCTTTTTATCCATCCTTCTTTTTGTAGTGAAAGTGACCATTCTGTCATATGTGAACCACCACGTGAACGGCAAGAAATTCTTCCTTTCGCATTTAACCCATTCACCAAGTGAAGCAGTGGGCAGCGGTGTGTGGGGACAGTAAGTTGCTCAAGGGAACCTCAGTGGTGTCCCTAGCAGTCTTGGGAATTGAACCCACAACTTCCTGATCAAAGGGCGAACGCCCTGACCACTAGGCTACCAGCTGCCCCTATTGTATGTTGTTAACTGCTTCCAAATAATCTGGGATGGTGATCCTTGGGAATTTATTGCCTCTTTTACCATCATCCTCACTGTATGTGGGAGCAAAATAAACTTGGGTTCTCTTCCACACAAGGTTCTAACCGTTCCTTTTTTTTAATTATTTCTAGCTTTTTATATTTATAACCATTCTCTGACGTATGAAGGTCAATACACTTCCCCCTCATTTGGTTTGTGTGTCCTCTTATCTTCCCCATGTTGATGGATGACTAAAGGAATTTTACTTCTTTGTCGCCTCATATTTGTACACCAGTTAATCAGGATGTTATAGATTACAGCTTGAAACTAATTACAGCTTGTACAATGTAAATGCTGCATTTACATTATGTTCCAGAGGTGCTAATAATTATGGCAAGTTTTTGTTAAAAAAAAAAGTATTTCTTTTGTTTTTCTCTTTTGGATTTGTTTTTCTCTTTATACATTTATTTCAATTATAATTTGGATCTTTCTCATTTTTTGGTGTGAGGTGAAGCTACTTTACCAAAAGGTGGGTTTTATCTAACCTTTTTTACTGATCTTTACAAGGTGCCAATTATTGTATCTTCATACAAAATATTTCATATTGGCACAACTGACCCTGTTTTCCCTGTCAGCAGGAAATTGTAAGTTTGATCCATGATGTCATAGCCATTCATAGCCAGGAATACAGGTCAACACAGTTTACTTTGGTCTCTCTAAATGGCCCTCCCTCTCCCTTAATCACACTAACATGCTAGCATGGGCGTATGTCCAATGATGTTTTAGAAGAAGCTGTTAGTGTTTTCCTTGCAGTGCATTAAGCTGTCCAATGACATTGCATGAAGGTCAGGGTACCTGCCATTAAAAGAATAACTAAATGTTGCATAGCTAAGTGAACCTAGTGAACGATTCCATTGTTACAGGAACCATGTAAATGAGAGCCTGTATCATATACTGTGCTCTAGTTCTGATGTTGTGGATTATGATACAGCGATGCAGTAGCACAAATTTGCTTACAATCAGGTGAGGACAAGCAACAGACAACAGCATTTAAATATTCCAGGGGTGGGTGAAATGACAAAAATATATACTATCATAGTACTCCAAGATATTTTCAATATACATTATATGTAATGATATTTTTTGTGACATCAGATCAGTTAGAATGGAAAATTAAGAACCATTGTGAACACAGTTCACAAATATTAAGAGTTTTTTTTTTTTCTCTGTTTCACACACTGCACTGCACTGCACTAAATCTTATTAAATACAACTACAGTGACGCCCAGTTTTACGCGGATCAGGAGTCGCGGATTCAGCCACACACAGATTTTTTCTGAGAACCTAACTGCCGGTAACGCACATAAACTCTGACAGGCTTTCAAAGCTGGTAAACTTCTGTCCAGAATTTCACTCAACCACCTACGAGCTGTTTCACCAAAATAATCCCTTTTAATGATCTGACCGATCACTTGCAGTCACTAAAATATTGTCTGTTTTTAATGCACTCGCCGTGTCTTCTCCGTTAGCTCTCTCTCGTTCGCCCTCAGCTCCTCTCTCTTTCCAACTCTCTCCTCCCCCACGTTTCTCGTTGGTACAGAAAATTACGACATAATATATGTACTTCTTTCCCCAAACATAAAATAAAACATTCTTACAACATTTCCAGTATTAAGAAAGATATGGATATATACATTTATTAAACCAAAAATAAAATAATACAAATAACACTGCCTGGAAATACATAAATTGAACAATCCATTCACTTTCACTTTGGCATTAACTGAACAATACAAATGAATTTAAAGTTTTTTACCATTACCCTATATTTATTCTGTTTACGAACTTAGTGCTTATTAACTTTCTTCCATAGGGCGCATGCCAAAGAAAGCTGTCAGGCCTGGGCATGGTGACGGTGGGTGGCCACTAGAGGCCACCCTTGTTTAAGTCTGTATTTTGGTTTTGGGACTTTTATTTTGAAGTGTAATTGGGTATTTTACTCACAGCTGAGTTGTTTATGTTTAGTGATTCTGTTTGGTTATTGGTTCTTGTCTTTGTTTTGTGTGTATTTATAGAGGTTTTATTTGGTGCACTGGTGTCGGTCAACGCGGTTGTTTCGCTCATGTCTCCTTTGCGTTTTTGGTTTGTAGTCCTAGAGTTTACTCGGTTCTTTTCCCCGGTTGTTATCCCCACTCATGTGTTCTTGTTTTGTTCCTGTCTCCCTTTTTCAAATCTATAGTTATAGAGTTTGGCTCACATGCCGGTTTGTTTTTGTTCTTTTCTGTTTAAAATAAAAGTGATTAAGATGCATTTCGACTACCCATGGTGTCAGTGTGCTTGCCCTGCATATGAGGAGAAGGGGAAACCACATGACAGGAAGAGGACATGTGTGTTTATTTTGTCCCCACACCTCGTGAGGAGTATCGTTAGAGAGGCAGAAAATGGTAACAATTTGAAGTTCTTAAATCTCCAAAAACCTTCACCTCCATGCCAGCTATTTATTTGGAAGGCATGTCAGAAGAAAATCTTTTCTTTCATCCAATCACAGATGTAAGCACTCAGAGTTCATTAGATTCTACAAGATCTGTGACTAGAACTGAGACGTGCTGAGACATGAATAGAACCTTTTGGCAAAAGAACACTCAAGGTGGGTTTGATGTAAAAAGGATGAGAAAACAGAAAGACCTTGTCCACACTGAGTATGGTGAAAGATCTGTATTGTTTTAAGTTTGTTTTTTCTCCTTGGGGACCTTGTTAGGATATATAGCATCAAGGTTCTCTGTGAGGTGCCAGGAGTAACAAACAAGTACCAATAAGTCCTTGCTGCACTTTCCATTCATTCAGTATGATGTAAACACAGGGTCTCTATGGTCTGTGGTCATAATTCATTCATTCACTGCCTGAGCTGCTTATCTTAACCGAGGTTATGAGGGGTGCTGGAGCCGATCCCAGGGCTCATAGGTTGAAAGGTGTAAAAACACACTGGACAGGTCTGTGGTTATAATAGGAATATAAATATCCTTCTTATACTGGCAGAAAAAAACCTCACACTTTACTTCTCCTGCCTACCTGTGAAACTTTAAGTTGCCATTAAATTATTCAAGTGGGTGTTGCACTGGATGTGTCTGTAAAGATTCCATTTTATCTTGGTAAAGCTTCTTGCTGTTGGAGAAAGGGACTATATATAATGCAAAGAAGAAATACATTCACTATATAAGGGACTGTCCATATTGTGAAGAATAAATTGAGCCATTTCATTATGTCAAGTCACTTATTTTTTTTCATATTCCTCCCTGCCTTCCTTTAAGAAGAAATCTATACTGCTGTGGCTCAACTGACTTTGACATTCTCAATGTTACGATATATGGCTGTTTTTCCACATTTCACTCCTGTAACGTGTAACAGGTTTATATAAGTATGCCTTGTGTAGATACTTACATGCAACTGCTATATCTTATAACAGTGAAACGTGGAAACAGTTCCATAATATTGGCCTTTTTTGAAGCACATACAAACAAATGGTAGTTTTGTCACATTTTTAAATGTAAAAATTTAATCGGTGAACAAACAGGGGCAACTTAGGGCATTCAGCAGACCAACATTCTGACCAACCTTGACTATTAAAAATGCCCTTGTAAATATCAAAACTGATATGGATATTTCTTTTTTTTTAAAACACTACTTCATATTTCTTTAATATGTTTGATATGTTTTAAAATGAGATATGGTCGTTTTTAATAGAAACAGTGCATGTAAATTGGCATTTAAAGTACCATCCTTAAACTGCTCAAACAAATGAAAATATATACAATAATGTACAAAAGATGTTGGCATCATTTGACCTTTGCATATGAGTAGATAACTTACCATTTATTTAAATTCAACAAAAATATAATTTACAGTAAATGTGTGCAAAGTACACTACTTAAAATAAAGTAATTATAGCACAATACTTAGATTTTATTATCTATAATATAGAATGTATGGCCATGGGGTTCCTATTATCATACTCTACATTGCTTTAAATTATGTTGTGTTATCAGCTTTTCTATAGTAATTCTGGCCAGATTTGTTACAGAATCATGTATGATTTGTCCCTAGTTTTTGCTATTTTTTGTTGAAAGTTTAAAAAAGTTCCTGACCATTACTGATCTTTAATTGCAAGGAAGCCATTTCATTACGACAGCGTGCCTAAACTTAAAAAAAAGCTGATCTCTGGACTCCACAGGAAACCTCTGTTTAAACTGCTGACAATCACTGCAAACTGCAAAACAACCTCGTAGAAAACAACACCTTAAGATTCCTCCTAACACAGAGTGTGACCGAACACTTATCAGCACAGACACTAGCCACCCACTTCAACCTTGATTAAGTTCTGCCGACTCCCCAGATAGTGTTTGAATGAGAGCAGACAGCGAAATTCTCCATGGAGGGGAGGCAGGAAAAGGGGCTTTAGTGATCATTTAATAACATTAGCCCTTATCTGGAGCGAGCAAGCCAAAACTTAATGGCGTGGCCCGTGCCAGACAGGGGATCATTTCATACATGAGGGATTTAGATGAATGCTTGAACAAAGTCTGAAGAAGGACCTAACAGTAAGATAGGGAAACTTAAATTACTGTATTAAAAGAAGACTGATGAGAGAGGGAGAGAGAGAGAGAGAATGAAGACTGTAAAATGCAGTTAACTCTCTTCACTCCGTATTTAAAATTACCATTAGCTAATTCTAGGCTTTTCTAGCTAAATATTTGATGCTTTATTTTTACAGGTTAGTATCTTTACTCCTTTCTAAACCACATGCAAAGAGTGGTCAGGCAGTCTTCTGGGAGACCCTCCAGTTGACTTGTTGTCCCCCTCCATTTCTTGTATGACAGATGCCCAACTTCAACAATAGGCCAATCACCGCTGTTTCCCCACCCCAGCTTTATCTGTTCCTTCAGCAAAGGTCACACTCGATTGGCTCTCCTGTCCTCCACTCCATTTTCTGTCAGACAGATGAGAAGGTGCCACACAGATTATAAACGGCCTCTGTGATTGGGAATTGTCCCAACATATAAGAAGTGGCACTTAAGTTAGTGTGAAAGGACTTCGCTGACAGATTAAAGAGAATATGACGTGCATGTGTGTATGTCAGAGAGAGAGAGAGAGAGGGAGAGAGAGAGAAAGAGAGAATGTGCTTTATAGCAAATACTGTCAGATGCCAAATGGTTTGGCTGACTCCTTTCTCGTTTTGCTCATTACCCTGGTAATTCATAGTCTTTTTCAGAAACGTTCATGCTCTACTCAAAAACGTGTTATATCATAACAACTGTTGCCAGACTGAACAAAGCTTTATAGAAGTCTGGCAAAAATCCCATAAGAGCTAATGAGATAATGTAGCACCAAACTTTTAGTTGCTGCTGTTGTTAAAATGGCTACATTTATAGTGGCTTGTTTTAAATGAAATTTCTTTTGGATGCGTGCAGAACGTATTATAATAGCACATTCATTGTTGTCACATCCAACCTGCCTAGTCTGGATTTGCTAAGACAATATGGCCTGGCTTACAGCCCAACAGTACAAAGTATCTTGTTGCAAATTACATGACAGTACACTAAAAAGCAATTAATTATGTAATTTAAATACATTTAATGGAAATTCTGTCTGTCTCTGGATGTGGGTGTTAGAGCCCCCTTGCCCCTTGATGTCACCTATGCCCTTTTTTATTTTTTTTAAATTTTTTTTGTACAGGCATGCATTAGGAGAAGTTGTTTAATGTATTAGTAACCTAACCAAAACTGGTTCTGAAATGTTCTTCAGCAAATTAATTATGATTTTTGCATGTTTAACTGCACTCTCAAGCCCCACCTTATATTCTTGGTCCTTTAATCAAACTTTCTATCAAATATTTTCAAACAAGAAAATACATCAAACAAGTTTTCAGTTCAATAAGAGTAACAGAATATTAAAAGAACTCCAGATATGCTTACAAGATGTGTCTGCACCCAATAGCCTGACAGACTGAACAGTGTTGTTTAATAAAAAAAGCCTTATCAGCATGTCACCCTTTTAAACTTTTCACACCTGGGTCTCTGAGGGTCTCTCTCTCTCTCTCTCTCTCTCTCTCTCTCTCTCTCTCTTTCTTTCTCTCTTTCTCTCTCTCTCTCTCTCTCTCTCTCTCTCTCTCTCTCTCTCTCTCTCTCTCTCTCTCGCTGTGACATGCATTGTACCCCCTTGGCTCTGTTACCTTGGCAACCTTGATTGAAAAGCTAGCATGTGGCAACATAAAGGCAGGGGATATTTTTCTGAGGGTCCCTGGAGACCCAGCAGAGACGGAGGTCCTCAGGATCAGCGATGTCACGACACATAAGATAAGATAAGAGCTTTATTGTCATTAACACTGTGTAAGCATACACAAGAAAACAAAATTATGTTTCTCAACCCACAGCGCAGAGCAATATGAAAAGAAAGCCACAACATACACACACACACAGTTCAATAGAATAAAAATATAATAAAAAAAAGTTCATCTAAAATATTTTAATAAAAATAATTTATAATAATCTCTATCCCCAACTCCAGACCACTTGCTTTGACTAATGGAAGGCTGCTTAGTTTACTAATAATACTAACAGCCTGTGAGAAAAAGCTGTTCAGCTTCCTGCTGGTTTTACAGCTGATACACCGGTATCTTCTCCCAGATGGCAGAATGATGGGGGGGGGGTGTAAGTCGTTGACGCTGGAAGTGGCTCTGCGGATACTGCGCTGTTCATATAATTCCATCGGAGAGGGAAGCGGGGCTCCTAGGATTTTGCTGGCCGTCTTAACTATTCTACTCAGCTGCTTAACATCCTTAGTGCTGCAGATTCCAAACCAGGCAGTGGAGCTCTGTGTTAAAGCACTTTCTGTAGTTCCCCTATAAAAAGTGACGAGATGTGTGGTGGGGAGAGTTTGCGGAGGCTGTGGAGTCGCTGCTGTGCTTTTAGCTCCTTGAGTGAGGTCGTCACACGGCTAACTCTTTCCACAGCAGTCCCGTCAATGTATAAGGGTGAGTGTTCTTGTGCACAGGACCTCCTGAAATCCAGCACAACCTCTGTGGTTTTATCCACATTGAGGAGGAGGTTGTGGGATCTACACCATGCTATCGGCTGCCTCACCTCTGTCCTATACGCAGACTCGTTATTGTCCTTAATAAAGCCAATTACAGTCATATCATCTGAGTTTTATGACATAAATACGTTGGGATCTGGCAGTGCAGTCGTGGGTCAGCAGACTAAAGAGCAGTGGACTCAAAACACAGCCCTGGGGGTGCCTGTGCTCGTCATGACGGTTCTTGATGTGCGATTTCCCACTCTGACTGTCTGCTGTCGTTGTGTCAAGAAGTTAAAAGACCCAATTGCAGATTCTGTTGTTCACCTCCAGTGACTGCATCTTTTTCACAGTCTTACGTGGGTGTTTCTCTGTTCGCATCCTCTGTTTGGTCTGTAGGCAAATTGTAATGGATCAAGGTCCGCAGGGAGACACTTTTTGATGTGCTGCGGTACCAATCGTTCAAAACACTTTGCCACAATAGGTGTAAGAGCTAGAGGGCGACAGTCAGAGTGGCCAGTAGGATTCATCTTTTTAGGCACAGGGATGATGGTGGCGCTCTTGAGGCAGGTAGGCACTATTGACTGTTGGAGTGAGATGTTAAAGATGTCTGTAAAGACATCTTTCAGCTGCTCAGCACAGTCCAGTCCTTCAGGACACGTCCAGCCTTCTGTACTTCAACTGCTGGTAGTTGGTGAACCGGCTCATTCAGTGCTTGTATGGGTGCCTGTGCTTCCGAGATGTTTTAAACCTCGTAGCGCGCATAGAACGAATTAAGATAATCTGGAAGCAAAGGGTCAGAATGCCGCGTCCGCAAAGGGGGCGATTTGTAATCAGTGATACATTGAAATCCCTGCCATAAGCGTCTGCTGTCTTTAGTAG
This sequence comes from Bryconaethiops microstoma, assembly GCA_037577275.1. Lineage (NCBI taxonomy): Eukaryota > Metazoa > Chordata > Actinopteri > Characiformes > Alestidae > Bryconaethiops > Bryconaethiops microstoma. The sequence goes on from JBBJLS010000011.1 coordinate 9,173,637, forward strand.
TAATAAAATGGCTGTTTGGTCTTTGTGCATAGTGTGTCTTTGCTTCCTTGACACCTCGCCACTGCACAGGCTGCAGAATCCCCAGATCTGAACGCAGCGTCCCGTGCTCTGAGTGGTGAGCGTACTTCCCCATCAGCCGTGGCTTCTGGTTTTAACTACTGTTACATCCTCAATACACTTGTTAATGTAGCTGGTGACAGTATCTGTGTAATCCTGAAAATCTGTTTCCCCATCCAGTGTTGCTGCCTCTTTAAAGATGGTCCCAGTGAGTGGTGTCAAAACAATCTTGCAGTGTTTCGGGAGCATCCATGTTCTGATTTGACTGATTACTGGCCTCTCCAGTTTTACTCTGGTTCTGTATGCTGGTATGAGCATGATGACTATGTGATCTGAGGTACCAATGTGTGGGAGGGATACGGCTTTATATGCGTCCTTAATGTTTGAATAAACCAAATCCAGCATGTAATTTTTCCTGGTGGCCATGTTCACATGTTGGTAAAACTTGAGCCTTGCCTGATTAAAGTCACAAGCTGCTATGAAAAATGCGTCTGGTTGCTCTTTCTGCTGCTGGCTGATGTTATTGTAAAGCGCAGTCATGGCTTCCGACGTGTTTGCGCTTGGTGGTACGTAGACAGCCGTCAATTCACGTGGTAAGTAAAAGGGTCGGCATGTGTGAATCTCTTCTTCTGGGAGGAGAGAAATGGGTCCGGGAACATGGTTGGTGCATGATTTTTAAAAATCAGTAGCTCATATAATATTGGACAATACATGGGGAAATTGGTTTATTAACATTGGTCTGATTTAAAATTTTATAGTTGAACGATGTGTTTTTTTTTGAAGTGGCATGACATGACAGAAAGTCCAGGGTGATTTCTATGTTTAGGCAGAAATAACTCAGTTACTGCAGTAAAAGCCCCTGAGCCACCTCCATAATGGTACATCATAAATAGGAGTGGGCATTATTGCATCGCTGTAATCTCACGATTAGAGTTGTCATGGTTACTCGATTAAAAACATTAAAATTTATGACAAATTGGCTTAGTGACTACTGTGCAGTTTGAAGGATAAACAGAGAATCTGTTAGTCATTACAAAGACATGATCAGCGGTCTCAACATTCTCCACTAGGGGGAGCTGTTAGCACCACCAGACAGATTATTATTATTATTATTGTTTTTGTTATTGTTATTATAATTCTGTATTGTGCATCCTTGTTTTTTTCAAAAGCATTATATTAAAAATGTTTTAAATTATTTAACCTTCCCCCCTCTCTATAGATTACTGCCTTGGAGAGGCAGGCGTTTGATTTTCTGGGTTACCAGTGGGCTCCCATCCTGGTCAACTTTCTTCACATCCTTGTGGTCATACTTGGGCTTTTTGGGACCATCCAGTACCTCCCGCGCTACGTTATACTGGTATATAAAGTTCCTCCCTGATCTAAGCCTTGTTCTGGTGGTCTGGTACACCTGCAGATACACATGAACATGTAACAGGACCTGAAGTTACAGTCACATGTGTGTTTTTCCTGACAGTACGTGGCCTGGACTGTCCTCTGGGTGACATGGAACATCTTCGTCTGTTGTCTCTACCTTGACCTGGGAGGCCTTTCTAAGGTAAGGGCTGCTTTTACTGCTCACGTTTATTCATACAGACTGAGGGCCAGATAAAAGAATGAGTTCAGGCTCAGCTCGAAATGTGCCTTCGATGCAACCATTTACAATTTAACATTTGATGTACTAAGACTGGAGACATACAGTACCATGCAAAAGCCTTCAGCCACTCCTCATTTCTTTATATTTTGCTTTGAATCACCTTGTTAGTGCAAAAATACAATGTTATGTATCTACGGTATATTGAGTATATTGAATGAAATAAATGTGAACAAATGTTTTACTGTGACAGGCTGCAAAGTGCCTAAAGATACAAGGAGCCTAGATAAAGGAGTTCCAA
>JBBJLS010000011.1:9175685-9189270 GCA_037577275.1 Bryconaethiops microstoma
CTCTCTCTCTCTCTCTCTCTCTCTCTCTCTCTCTCTCTCTCTCTCTCTCTCTCTCTCTCTCTTTCTTTCTCTCTCCCCTCCACTTCTGGCTTCTTGGCCTTTTTGTTATTACTTTCTCTTCATTTGTTCTGACAGGCTTGGCAGATAGCAGTTCCTGCTGCTTATTGAAAAGTTGATTAATCATTAATTTCTCTACACTGTAGTTTTCCCAGACGTTCCTCTCTGAGCCATGCTGCTCAACCCCTGAGGATGCTTCTTCTTCACACACTCGACCTTCACACCTATCCGCTCTGCACACTTCATATTTGCTGCAGTTTGTTTGGTTAGTGCTCTTAGGAGCAAACACATCACTGCATGGGTAAAGCAAGTCAAACTCCTGTTTTCAGTCTGAGAGCTATTTTCCCACAAACCACATAACATAGTAAATCTAGATTAACAGCAACATTACATTGTAGAATGTGCAATAATAATTTGTGCAAAGTATCATTTGTTAATTTTTATCACAAAATTGACTTTTGCCATAACTACACAGCATAAGTCTACACTCTTTAAAAAAATCACAAAAATGGACCATTGTGTGCTGAGACCATGCTGAACAATGGCTGATGGTCCAGATTAGTGTTCTTGTGATGTTTTGATGAATCAGAGAACTCATGTGATATATTTTCATTTCATTTTTTATATACAATCTGTATTGCACTTGAATAAAAATAACATCAGCTATATTTATATATTCTGTTCATATTTTCAACAAGTAGATATTTAACCAGTATATATTATATATACACACCACTGTGGCAGGTGATTAGATGTGTTCCTGTAACATTATGTGGACATCATGCTGATGTTTTGCCCAGTGCTCTCAGAAAATACACCAGCAGCCCTTTTTTACAAAGATAGGAAGAGACAAGTGACCCTGGCTATGTCCTCACTCTCTGAGAACTGGGTATTTCCCAGAGAGAGAGAGAGAGAGAGAGAGAGAGCATGAGAGCAAGAGAGAGATGAGAGATGTAAGGAAATTTGGAGACTGACAGCTTAAGGTTAGGAGGAGGGCTAGGAATGTGTGCACTATGGCTGAAAAATGACCTCATTTGTCACAGGGCAGATGAAATTCTACCAATAAAGACCAGAAAGAGGAGCTTTATTAGCAATGGGACATGTGTATTATTTCATTAGAAAGACTAGCTTCTTTCTGTAGTCAGTCATCTGTATAATATTCACTTCTGTATCATATTTCTTTCTATGTTACATCAGGGCTGATATTTTGAACACAATGGATAAACACGTGAGGAGTTTAGCATTATGTCTAGCATGTAATAAGGCAATGAACCATGAGGTCAGACATTACACTGATTTTCCCCGAGTTGAGAGGTATTAGCAGGCATGCATGAAGATGTTATAAAAACATAAACAAATAATTAAATACACAATTAAATTAATGCACAGAATTCAACATATGTGTTCAGTCATGTGTGTGTGTTTCAGTTATATTAGATTGCTTCTGAAAGTGGCTCAGGTTTTTTTGGGATTGTTTTTAACAAACGTGTCTTGCCTCAATCTTTCTACCGTCAGCTTCGCCTTGTTAGAGTTGTGGTTGGGTTGATCCACTTTAATACCTCAACCCAAAATAAGTGTAGCTGGAGGAGTAAGAGAGAGAGAGAGAGACAGAGAGAAAGGGAGAAAGAGAGAGAGAAAGATAGAAGGCAATAATTTAAGAGGACATCTAACTGTCATAACAGTGTACATGTGATTTGCCTTCAGCACTTAAAATAACCACAGCAGATAACCCTGACAGGCGTCACGCAAGACATGGGCGTGGGTGGAGGGTTGCAAGAAAGAGAGAGGTACCCTAAAGTCACATGCTTGTTTCCTTCATTTCCTCACTTCTCTTTTTCCCATCAATTTATCCCCTCGCAGAAATGAATTCCCCTTTATCTCTCTCTCTACCCTCCCCCATCTCTCTCTCTCTCTCTCCGAGCTGAGCCGTTATGACAGGCCTGGGGTTTGGTGATGGTGAATCTGCTAATGCCAGAGGTCTGCACCGTACGCTTCACACCAACTCCACACACACACACACACACACATACACACACACACACACACACACACACACACTGCATGCCCATCAGTTCACCATTTTATGATAAACTGCTATTTAGACAAGGCTTATAATTTGTGTAAAGCTGAGTGCAGCTACTGGCTCCTGATACATTTGAGCTCTGCCTCAAATGAAGCCTGGCCTTCATTTACAAATTAATGCCATTTAAAACCAAGATCTCAGCGCTTATTTGTTTAGGACATGTGTCACAAATCTTATCCACAAAGGGTGGATGTGGCTGCTGGTTTTCATTCCAACCAAGCAAGAGATCAGCTCAAATAACGAGAACCTTAAATACTTTACAGCACTCTTCATTTCCTTTCAAAATGCATGTGTGATTTATTGATAGATAGATAGATAGATAGATAGATAGATAGATAGATAGATAGATAGATAGAATAGTGAAAGAAAGAGAGAGTGAGGGGCAGATACCGACAGACAGAGAAAGAGGTAGGTATTGAAGAATGAGACAAAGACAGAAACAGAGAGAGGTAGGGATAGAGGAAGATAGAGCAAGGGGTGAGAGTCTCAGGAGACAGAAAAAGTAGATAAACACTTAACTGAGAATGAGAGAGGGACAAACAGACAGAAAAACAGAAAGAGAGAGAGTGTGAGAAAGACAGAGAGAGACATAAGGGTGAGAGAAGAGAGAGACAGAGAGAGAGAGAATCATACCCACGGCATTCCTTCATAAGACCACAGTATTACAGTAATTGCTGTAAACGTAAACGTATTACACAGATTAGGTTTGCTAGTTTAATAATCTTATGTGTCGTGATTAGCCCTGGATACCCGCTGGGTTACCAGCCTGGTTACGAGACACTACTGTCCACTGTCCACTAATAGTAGAAATACTGGCTTTGGGACAAATGTTGATATGACACTATAATCTATTAAGCCTTAAAAATAAGATTATTATTTGTCATTTGATACGTATTTGATTCACATTACATAATACTTTTAATACTTTACAGAAGTATATCATTAGTTACATAATTAATTAAGTTTACAATCGAGTTTCAGCCTGTACCATCAGGCATCAACAAAGATCTATAAGGATTGGAAATATTGGTATTTCAGTATCAAACCACTTACCTGTAGTAAATAGGACAGGCAGGCCTGGTTCTAAAACCTGGTTGGATGAGACATGCTTGAAGTCATTTAAAATATTGCATATATACACAGTTATGACTGTATTAGAAACAAAGTGGGAGCATGACGTTACATGGCAGTGTTTGATGCCAGGGAGAGAATCATTTTATTAGATTCTGATCCGTATTCTGATCAAATCTAATTTATTCTAATCCAATTTGTGTATATGTTTACATATTTACTGATATCGCTAGTGTATCCTGTTTATCCTATGATAATAAGGCACCTTTAAACTGAACTGAACTGAGACAGACAGAGAGAGACAGAGAGTGAGACAGACAGAGACAAAAACAGACAGACCAGAGAGAGAGAGAGAAATAGAAGAGTGGGTGGAGGAGTCAAAAGATGCAGAAAAAGTAATTAGGCGAGCACATTGTTGCATGTCACATGCAAATCCATCTCAGGGAAATGACAGGCACAATCAAAGTCAGTTCTGCTTGGCAGAATAACGCAAGCACAGCCACTTTGGCCCATTGTAGAATTTGAGGGGTGAACATTTTGTTAGCGTAGCATTTTGCTCTCTTTGCTATCGCTCTCTCTTTCTCATTCTCTCTCTCTCTTTCTCTCTCTCTCTCTCTTCCTCAGTGTAGTTAACTCATATTACAAAAAAGCACACACTGATCCTTCTGATAGGGCAGGAGTGAATGTGTGTGTAATTAAAGTTTTGGACCTCTGAACTTTAAAATGCACTGCATGCAGAAAGGACTATCAACCACACTGTCATCAGCTGATAGCATTTGCAGAATGTTTCTCTATGATTTATGATAGACTTCTAAAGCCACATCTATACCTGGCTTGTACCCTAGTGATTCAAGAAAATCCCTCATCCTTCCAGCAGCTCTCTCTCTCTCTCTCTCTCTCTCTCTTTCTTTCTCTCTCTCACACACACACACTCTCTCTCTCACTCTCTCTCTCTCTCTCTCTCTTTCACCTTCCTCTCTCTCTTTCTCTTTTGTATTCACATTATGGCTGAATAAAACATTGTCGGAAACTAACATTATGCATTACTATTTAAAAGGTCTTTTTAGAAACAGGAGATGACCATTAGGAAGCTGCTCACACTGCACGGAACAAATGGAAGGAGGCAATGCATGTCAGTGTGCTAAAACATCTCACGCAGTACACAGTTCAGAACACTGCACATTATATGAAGAAACTCTCTTGCAATGCAGCACGGACATTACAGTTCAGAAAAGAAACTTGTGTTTAGAACCAGGATCACCAATCCCAGCACGTAGGACAGGTCCAGCCCACGAGCAAGTTTTCTCTGGCCCTTACCCATTCTCTAACACTTTTTCTCCATTACAATAAAATTGTATTTTTAAATAAGACTCAAATAAATGAGTAAACACTGTCCAACCACCATCACCTACCGAAATCTACAGGTGCTCCAGACCTGATTGTGGGTAGCTAGAGCTCGTTTGGGGAGGGGGTCTAGCAACATTAAAAATACTGCCTCTCTCTTCGGTTTGGGGACAAAAAAGGATGCTAGCCTCAAGTGAGTGAACATAGGGGTGAAATAAAAGCAATCTTCAAAAGTACTAAGTAAACTTGTAAATAAAGTGTGGTATTCATTGCTTTGCTGCTGTTTGTGTTTGGGTTCCTTAGCTTATGCACGGTTTCTCACACTACACCATGTAGAATGGATATTTTAGCACTTTCAAATAATGAAAAGTGTTTTTTCTCATTTTTACAGCATGTCCAGTGCAAGGTCCATTAATGGGCTATTACTGCCTCAGTTGTGTGCTTATTGCTATAATAAATAAATAGGAACATGTTCAATTTTCAAAGAGAATAATAGAACTGTGGCATTAAAAAACCATGTGCTTAGTGAATCTGGAGAACATTTTTTTACTGGAATTTCATGCCGTTTCACTCCGACTTCAAATTATGTAAAAAAAAAATCATTCTGAACACACAGCCAACTAACCCCTTTAATATTTTGTCTCCTTTAATGTCAGTAATATGTGATGGTAAAAAGTGAAGCTATGATCCCAACAGTCAGTTTAGTTTGTTGCCATCGTCACAAATTATTTTTTGTCGTTGTTTTGTTTTTTTTTAGCTCCGGATTTTTGTATATACAAAAACAAGATAAGACATCAGTAGCGTTTTCAGGTGTTTCTCAAATCTCATCTGAACTGGGACTGGTGAAAATGAGAGCTGGCAGAAAACATAAAATGTGTATGATCAGGGAACAAAAGAAAATGAGAAGTGGGTGTCTACTACATATTCACATAGAAAGGCACAAACTTAATGAGCCCAAGCTTTGATTAAAAGTTTTGAATATTAATATTTCTGCCTCATTATATTTCTTCATACTATAATAGACACACACATACATAAACACATAAAACACACAGACACAGACACACACACACAGACACACACACACACACACACACACACATACATACCTATTTTGACACTAAAGAGAAAAATGTGTATAAATATGCTCTCTCTTTCTCTCTCTTTCTCTCTCTCTCTCTCACACACACACACACACACACACACACACACAAATATCTTCATACAGTGGATAAGCTCCTCCGTTGATGCTTCAGGCATGCGCACTGTCTCCATAGCAACATCACCACAGATGAGACACTTTATTCCTCATAAATGAAATTTCAGGATGCACAAGATATCTAAATCATCTTTGTCTCACACACACACACGCACACAGTCACACACACACACACACACACACACACACACACACACTCACACACGTACACACATGCGGTCATTCTTCTTTATGTTCTTTACAACTTTTGAGATAGGAAGCTAATGATCATGACACACCTATCTGTGTATGAGTATGCAGACTCATGTATGTTAATGAATTTAATAAGAGAGGATAAAAAAGCCCCCTAACCGGAAAGAATTTCTCACTGCAAGAACTGTTGGTGGTTTGCCTGTGTGCGTACAAGTGTACGTGTGCGTGTGTACGTGCGTGTGTGTGTATGCACGTTTTTCTGAACAGCAGCCCTGTCTACGCCCTTTGTCCACATGGCCTGTTAGCTTCACAGATGACAAATGTGCCCTAATCTCTTATTGAGCCTGCTCATTCTCCCCAGAAACCCATTTAAGGCATACCAGCAGAAGCCACCCTCAGCAGACTATTCTGTCACTATCAAATCTCCTCTCCATCTGTAGTACAGGCTGCACTCTTACAAACGTATGAAGAACAGGAGCCAAACGATAGACCTTTCTTCAAATAGAGCCTTTGATAGTGGTAACCTGGAGATCTACATTTCTGAGGAATTCAGTTTAAATCATAATTTGCTATAGTTTATCTACACAAACTGTCAATGTAACTAGATCAGAAATGTGTGTTAGAACTGAGGGCTGGTGAATGCTAGTCTCGGATTTCTGTTACAGAATTTCTGACATTATCGCTACTGTGTCCTTAATATGATCACCCTGCACATGCTTTTCTTTCTCAAATCCAAAACTCAAAGAGCATAGGATTATGTTCACAGCGTTCCAAACACACATCCAACTAACACCTTTAATATTTTGTCTTCTTCAATGTCAATAAAGTGTGACAGTAAAAATGTTAAATTACAACGCCTTCTGTGAGTTCCATAACAACATGAGTTCTTCGCTACCATCTCCTTAATTTGATCAACCTGAACACGCTCTTCTTTCTCAAATCCATCAGTCTGTCAGTCGCTTGAAATACGCAAAGAAAATCCTAGTTGGACAGTTAGAGTATAAACAGCAGATGAACATGGGAAGGAGGGAAAAGGAAGAAATGGAAGAAAGATTTTTCTCCCAGGCTGGGGGCTTATTGATTGGCCGTTGACTTTCTCTGTAATTGGAGGTAATTTGCTGAGAGACAGCAGTGCTAGACCCAGCCCACAGCACAGTGTGTGTGTGTGTGGAGAGAGAGGGAGAGAAAGACAGAATCAGAGAGAGAGAGGTGGGGCGGGGGGAGTATTCAGGGAAATAACCAAGAGATGTTAAAGGAAAGGGTTATTTTCAATGTCTGTAGGCTCACATTATGGAATAGACAGGGAGCATTTTGGCTGTTTGAACGCAGAGGGGAGTGGAAGTGCTCTAATTCTGGCCTTCATGTGTGCATGTGTGTGTGTGTGACAGGACACAGCAGAACACGACAGTATTTGCTGGTGTGAAAGGACTTTAATTCTGGCCCCAGGAAATAGATGCAGACCCCTTTGTGGAGAAAAACAGTTACAACTCAGCCTGTGTCAGTTCGTGCTGTGAAGCACTACGGATCATTTTGTTGACTCTGTCCAAAAAGCAATTGAAGGCTGGATGAATTTTAATACCTTACCCAGTGTTTTACTTCGGTCATGCTAACCCTCTGAGGGAAAGCCATCAGAACTACTGAGGAGTTGGATGGAAGGCCTCCAGGTTGTGTAAAATGTTATTAGGATAATTAGGAGCTAATAAATACAAACTATAGCAGTGTGTAGGTGTGTGCTATACCTCTTCAAGTGAAAGCAATCTTTGACCCGAAATACCTAGACTTAGAAAATACCTATACCTAGAAAAACACGTCGAACTCTTGACAAGTAGTAATTCAATAAGCTGATCTGCCGAACTGGTACAACAGACCACCTTCTACCTTCTATTTGTGAATATACTATTTACAAACTCTCACTATGAAAGAACTGAAGAGTCTATGAATATTTTTTGTGATAATTAGTGACACAACAGCTCAATTTGTAATTTAAGACATTATTTTAGGCTTCTGACCAGCAGATGGTACATAATTTATTTGAAAGTGAATGAAAAATTGAGAGAACACACTTTAAATCAGTCAAATTAGGCTACCAACTACCGTTTATATTTTTGTTCTACTTGATTACCTAGTTTACGTATCAGAATCCGAAAACTTTATTGATCCCAGAGGAATTTGCTTATGTTATGACTGCACAGACACACAGAGACAAAGACAGAAACAATGTAAAATATGAAGTCTAATATATATATATATATATATATATATATTAGTCCTTTAGATAAGCAGTAAAATTATTTGCTATGAACCCAAATAGTGGTTCTGAGTTATTCTCTATACAGAGTACATTATGGCACATAATAAGTAACAAGCTAAGCAGTAGATAAGTAGCAGATAAGTAATACTGACATAAGTGTGAATGTTAACTATGCTAAAAATTGAAACAAAAGATGAACAGGGATTCTTAACATTTTGATGAACAACTCCTGGACCACATATTTGGACATGACCTCCTAGAGCACAACAGAATCAGGCAATCAAGAAATTATCAGGCACCTAATTAGATATTTCAGGTCAAATTAGAGCATAGAAAACAGTGAAAATGGGAAGCATGTGAAGAAACCTCAGCAAACAGTTTAAATAAATATAATACACTTAAAGCAATAAACAATAGATGAACCTTTTTGGTGATTTATTGAACTATTTTTAAAATGTTCTTTAAAGAATCATTTACAACAGAATTGTATCTTAAAAAAATAAGAATTTAACCAGGTGAAGAACTATATATGCATTCACTTTCAGTGTTTGTTGCCTTCTCTTAAGAACCCTTGGAGAGCCATTTTACAGAGACAAGAACTTTATACCAGATTAACAGTCAAAAATATGCTACAGTTCATGACACATAGAAGCTTTTCTCCAACCCACATTTTACCCCAGAATAGCAGCCTGGAAAATGGCAAACCAGATTAATAGGCATAGCATAGGTGTGCAGGTGGCCAAAGACTGCAGTCTAAATCAAATCCATATTTATATATCCAAATTCATATCTGCACACACCATAAAAACAGTATGTTTATATACAAGTGCATAGGATAGAGTGAATTTATGCACAGAGCTTTGAATACAAATTCTTTGACAAAGACAAATCTATGTGACAGCTTGTTGAAAATGGAGGCTGTCATGGTTATAGCAAGATGTCTGTTTCATTTCAGTGATTAGTCTACATGACTGGAAAGTCACTCTGAATGAGTTCAGAGAATTATGCCTGTAGAATGACTCACTATGATGCTAAGCAATCAAACTCTCTCTGTTTTACAGTGATTACACTTTGTAATTGGAAAATCAAGACAATGATTCTCATTCAGGCTCCGTCGTCTTGCACAATTATGGATTGAGAAGATGCAGCTCTTGTCCGACGCAGGTAGTCATTGCTACAAAAGCAAATTACATTATTCTTCATAAACACGTTCTCCTCAAAATAGTACCTTAAATGATTGGTTGCACCAAATTCGCACCAAATCTATGGGATGTGAACTTTGAGGACTCTTCAAGTGGAGAGTATGTATAATTAATCAAGTGACCATGGTGAAAGCTCAGTGAATTACAGTGAAAGCCTGGGAGGGCAAAATTTTCTGCCACTGCTACGGATGGCTCTCCATTTCTTACGTTGCCTTCATGATCAATGTCTATCAGCCTCTAAAGCCCTTAAGAACTGATCTACAATCAGCTCCCCTTATTTGCGTCCCATTAACAGCCATTATCCGTCAGGAGCTGGAGTTATCTGATGTCAGCTGAAAAGGCCGCAGAGTGCACAAAATATAGAGCAAGTCTACAGAGCCCAACTTAGCCTAATCAATACTAAAGCACCTTTAGCTAGAGGTCAACATCAAAAGAACAGAGCGAAAGAAAGAGAGAGAGAGAGAGAGAGAGAGAGAGAGAGAGAGCAAGAGATAGACAGAGAGAGAATGATAGATGAATAGATGTCAGAGAGATCAAAAAAAGCCAATTTAATACAAAACATAGTTTTTATACATTTATTATCTATAATTTCTTGACACGTTTTCTTTAAATAATAATCTGATTCCATGTGCTTGGATGGTAATATTGTTAACTATTAAAAAAATATATGCCAATATATATATATATATATTGTGGTGACTTGTTCGCCAGTATTTTACATAATTGCAAATATTCATTAAGCACCATCAACAGATGGTGAATAACTGTACATTACTATATTAAAAATACTGTGATGTTTTCTAAATTAAAATGGTGTAAAAGGGTTAATCTTTAAGAAGCTTACTGAGTCAAATTAGTCAACAGTGGAGGTAGCTGAACAAGACACCTGAAGTGTTTAATGTCTCTAAAAGGTACATTGCAGAAAACTCTTTTAGGAACAAATTCCTCAGATCTGATTGTAATCCGATGGAGCTTCTGTGGGATGAGCTGGACAAACTAGCCCAATGTATGGAGATCCTATCTTGAAAGTTACAGGATTTAAAGGATCTGCTGCTAATGTCTTGGTGCCACATACCACAGCACCCCTTCAGGGGTCTTGTAGAGTCCATGCCTTGACAGGTCAGAGTTATTTTGGTAGAATGAGGAGGACCTACACAATAGTAGCCAGGTGGTTTTAATTTAATGTAGTCTGACCTAAAACAATGCATTCAACCTTATGACATGGGTTTCTTGGCCTAACATCTCACCTTTCAAATAAATTATAGCCTCTCACCTTTCAAATGAAACCAAATTTTGGCTGGCAATCTGTGCGTTCTGTGCGTCGGCCCGAGATGCAACAAAGATGTGCTTCCACTTACCACACCTCACCCCCACCACCCCCCCAGTCGGTCCGAGATGCGCTTACCACACCCTCCCCCTTAGGCCCCTCCCCATGGCTGGTGGTATTTCTCGCCAGATACGCAACAACACAGCAAACCCCCCCCCCCCGGAACCACAGCTGTCGGCCCGTATTTCTCGGCCGAGACGCAAACACCCCACCCCCACCCCTGAAGCTGAGCTGGTAAAGAAAGTCCAGGGCTGTTTTTTTGTCCTAGTTCGCCCCTGATAGGAGTCTAAAGGTTTTAAAAAAGAAAAAGGACAAATGTAGTCCGCATGCTGTTCACTTTTGATATGTTGATGACAGTTGTGTTTATGTTGATGGATGGATTCTTCTGTCTTTGAGGGACCTTCTGATGAAAATGGAATTTTGCCCAGGGAATTCAAACTGCCGCATTGCACATTACCTGGTCTTATGTCTGAGTTGTAGGTAAAATGGAATGCAGCATAGTAACAATTAATGTAAACTAAAATGATACAGATATTAAAATGCCACGAGAGTGTGTCTTATTAACAGCATTGATTTGAGAAAGCTGTACTTTTTACTGCAGTAATGTTCAGCAGCAAAAAGCATAAAAGCATCTGAAAGCATATTTTCTCTTCAGGAGACGATGTCTTTTAGCAAAGGGGAAACTGCATCTAGTGAGCATTACCATGAAGGTGCACCACCACCTGAGGGAATACCAGTGCCAAAAATAGCCACTGTTTTCACATTCATCGACACAAGGACACGTAAATGTGTAGGAACACATGAGCACAAATCCAGTCCAACGGCATACAGATGGAACACACACTGTAAGAACATACTGTGTGTTTACTCAAGGACATACATTTCAATAATATAGTAAACAAAACTACTATTTACATTGGTCAAGACATCTAGCTGTCATAGCCAGGCAAACACACACACACACACACACACACACACACACACACACACACACACACACACACACACACACACACACACACACAAGCACTGTGCATGTGATAGGAGACCAAAATAAAGCATCATTCTGCCAAATGAGAGAATGACAGTGTTTCACATAATTACTTACATTCATTAAGCACCATCAACAGATTAACAGAGAAAGGCTAACAAACAAACAAACACACACACACACACACACACACACACACACACACACACACACACACACACACACACACACAGACACAGTGATGGGAAAAACTGTACATGACAATATAAAAAATACTGTGATGTTTTCTAAATTAAAGTGGTGTAAAGGGGTCATCCTTAAGAAGCTTACTGAGTCAAATTTGTCTACAGTGGTGGTAGCTGAACCAGACACCTGAAGTGTTTAATACCTCTAAAAAGTACATCGCAGAAAACTATTATAGGAACTGATTGGCTGATTATCTTATTATTGGTTGGGTATTATTCTGAAATCATATCAGCCAAAACATATTTTCAAAATCCACTCATGACAGGGCATCCTTAAGTAAAATAGATGTACCACCGTCATGCTACTTCAATCAATCGTATTACATTTACATTTTATACTTAAAAAACTTGAAGAGCACTAACTCTGGTTTCTGTCTTTTCCATCTGTTTGGTCAACCATCATAAGAGTTTCCAGGTCACTATCCCAGACCAGATCAAACCAACTTTGGGGTCCCTTTCTCACTTGTCCTAGACCAGTTCAACCCCCATAGGACATGTGCCCCCCACATGTGCTCCCTCACCCACCCCTCAACCAAAGTCATTACTACACCCATAGACTCCAACAGAAATGGCTGCTAATACTACTGTCGACGAGAATCACCTCAGTGTTGACCACCTCAGTTTTTGCTGGCCTCTGTCGCCTTTGGCTTGCTCACTAGGAGCTCAGACCCTGATTCTGTAAAGTTGCTTTGTGACTTCAGTTGCTCTATAAGCTCTATACAAATACAATTGACTTGACTACTAATTTGAATACATTGTTTTCATTAAAACATACAACCACAATAATCAGTTTCTCCCGCATCTCTAATAGAAACAAATATCCAGGGACCTAGAAAGGGGCACACCATTTCACAGTGATAAAGCACATAACGCCTTGCTCAATTCCCATTGGTAACTGCCACATCACCTTGCTCTAAATTTGCATAAAGATAAACTTTGCCCGACTTTGTTTTGCTGCTAATACTACTGTCGACTTTGCCCCACATCACTGACTCCACCCACTTCACCCTTTCTCCTGCCAAACTGTCAGCATTTATCACAAATGAAATGCATCCGGATGCTTTGTCTTGTTACTGCCGGTGTGAACGCAGGTTAACTCTCTATACCCTCGTCACAACAGACAGCTGTTAATAAGCCTGTGCTCTTTATTTCAAATAAGCAATGTGCTTGAGTGGAGTGTATATGTATAAGTCTGTGGATGTAGGTCAGAAAGTGTAAGTCTGGGTGAAGTGCAGCAGATTGGTAATTGTTAATTTATTCATGCTTTTATTTGGTGTGAGTGTTCATGATGCTCTACAAATTGCCACATGATATTATAGAGGCAGAAGAGAAGTCATGCTGAAGTACATTTCTTCAAAGATCAGCACAGAATAAACCACACGGATAACTGAAACATCCATCGACGGGAAAGTGTGTGTGTCTTTGTGTGTTACATCTTTCTCCTCTTTCTCCTCTTAGTGTCCCATAAACACTCTTCCTCCTGTTTGTGTTTTACCACTGTAATGCTGCTTTTGTCTTTTGTTTTGCACTCACACACACAAACACACACACACACACACACACACACACACACACACACACACACACACACACACACACACAC
>JBBJLS010000011.1:9189370-9202150 GCA_037577275.1 Bryconaethiops microstoma
ACACACACACACACACACACACACACACACACACACACACACACACACACACACACACACACACACACAGACTCACATACACACACACACGGTAAGAGAGCGCTCTGGGATCTCTGCGGTGCTGAGATTAGGCTAATGGTCTTTCTAGATATCTGATACCTCTGCAACAATTCATAACGAGACTATATTTAGAGCAAACCTAAACACACAAGTATGTGCACACACTCACACACACACACCCACCCACACACACACACACACACGGAAGCCTTTCCTAGGTATAATAATCACTGCTGACACTTGCGTGTGAAAAGACCAAGCAGCACCGAATAACTGAATAATACTAAAAAATGTCAATAAAAATGTAAGGTGGGTATAGTACAAAAAAACTTTAGAAAGAAAGACTCGCTTTCCTTTCAAGGCTGAATTTCCAGTCTACAGCCTTGTATTTCTTATTTTGCTTCACAAATGAATAAAAAGAACAACTTCAAGAAACAGTACCTGTTGGTGTAGCCTTGAAGGAATAGTAGAATCCCATGAACTCCAGAAGTGTTGGGTGAAACAGCTGACAGAGATGTGGCCTTCATGGTATGAGGGTCCTGATGTTACATAGTCACTAGATAGCTTTAGATCAAAAGGATTTAGCCTGGGTTAAGACTTCTGGCTCAATGAATAATGAACACTGTGTCAGATAGTCACGTCATGAATCAGGCTGATGCAAAGAGCTTATCAGATCAAAGTAATTTTTGACTGAACCACCGCTTTAAGGTTGTGGTGACAGTTAAAGAGCTGACCTGATGAATTGTTGCTGAGCAGTGGTGTCAGCTGAGGTTCAAACTTTAGCTAAGCTAAGCATATCCAATATTGCTTCTTTAATCTTTTCACTGTGGGTTATTTTCAAGGCATATAAAATGTATTTTTGTGGTAGAATACATAGAAAAGAAAGGCATAGAAAATGTATCACTGTGTGTAAAATATGTTGAAAATAAACTGTGATAGTATTCTCTACTGCTTTAAAAAGCTTTAAGCTCTCCCCTCAGCTTAGTGACCAGGGAATACAGAGAAGGTCTGCTACGTTCTTAATTAGGGAACTTTTGGAGAGGAAATAATGTTAATCATACATTTAAAATCTCCCAAACGTCTGAGTGTTTTGAGTGGTCTGGGGCTACCTGGCATATGCACAGTGACTAACACTTAAGGATAAGAGACATGCAGGTTGGCAGTGTTTAAGACAGCAGAGATGCGTCACGAGTGCAGAATGTGCTAAACAAGCTACTGTTCAATTTGAATGCTCCAGTAAGTTTCATTAAAAGCTCTGATTAATTTTATTTGAAGAGACTTCAAAAGCTGCTAGAGCATGCAGCAGAGAAAAGGCAAGGCCTGATAAAACTGCAGAGTAGAGAGAGAGGGGGAGCGAGAGGGGGAGAATGAGAGAGAGAGAGGGCGAGTGAGGGAGAGAGAGAGAGAGAAAGAGTGAGAGAGAGAGTGAGAGAGAAACTTTTCTTTGTTGAAAAAGGCATAACATAGTGGGCTATGTAAATAAATGTTCCTTCTTGAAAGCTGTCCATATTTTTTGTCTTCAGAAGATACAAGTTGAATCAATATAATAATTTATAGTCTTACTACATTTATAATCTTAAAACAATACAGTCTTGCGAAGTATAGTAATGAAATAATGACATCTTGCGGCACTAGCTGATTAAAATTTATTTGTTGATTAAGGGAAATTTGATTTATTGTTACCTATATTAGTTTTTATATAAAGTTAATCAAAAAGTTAATTAAAAGTTATTAATACGGCTTTATGTTAGTGTGTGTATGCCTAGGTGTGTGTGTGTGTGTGTGTGTGTGTGAGTGAGTGAGCTAGGGAGCGTCATGTTTACAAATGTCTGCTAATCTTGAGCTTGAGATGAAGGTGCCATGGGAGCTGGACATCCACCTCCAACAGCTGTTGTCATGGTGACCATGGAAAGCAATGCTTCAATCAATGAAACTGGATGGACACCTGGGGTGAAATGATAAAAGCTTGAGAACTTTGAATTATTTTTATAATATCATAATAGTTCACATTCTGCAGCATTGTGTTAATGGAAATACACAGATTTCTTTTCAATTGCTATGGATACATGTGTGTGTGTACGTGTGTGTGTGTGTGTGTGTGTGTGTGTGTGTGTGTGTGTGTGTTTGTGTTCACAGTGAATCCATTCTCATTTGCATGCTATCACCCAGGCCTGAGCAGAACCACAAAGAAGCTCTCTATAAGTCATTGTTGTGGAAACAGAAGACAGACAACTAGAGTTGTAGGAAATTTCTTTATGATTCAGAAAATAATGGATGAAAGAAAGAAGGACCTGAAACAACAATGGGGAGAAGAGAATGAAGGAAATACTGGAGCAGGGCATGACAACAAAGGCACATCCTATACATGGAGGATTCCACATGCGGTACAAAAAAACAGCAGATTCTTTCAGATGTTACTCTTATCGCATGAACAACCATGCCTTATCTAATACAAAACGTTCCCCGTTGGTGATGCAGCATACTACAATAATCATCTATTCATTCATTATCCGATCTGCTTATCCTTAACCAGGTTCACGGGGGGTGCTGGAGCCTATCCAACAGTCAAAATGCGAAAGGCAGAGAAACACTTTGTGCAGGGCAGACAGACAGACAAATTCATGCTTATGGGCAATTGAAACTTCTCCAGTTCATTTGACATGCATGTCTTTTGGACTGTGGAAGGAAAACGGAGGACCCAGCAGAAACTCATGCATTTACCAGGATCAGCCAACAGCCACCCCACAGGAAAACAAACCCAGGACCTTCTGTCTGTGAGGATACATTGCTACTAGGGCTGTAATGGTACATGTATTCGTTCCGAACGGTCACGGTACATGGGTCATGGTTCAGTGCGTTATGTCATACAGAGAATACACGGTACGACGGAGAAGACGTGATTAAATTAATGCGGAACTAAATTTACAAACGTGAGTTTCATACGGAAACATTAAACAGCAACCTTTAACAAGTTTAGCTTCAAGCTGATTCGCATCTCATGAAAGCCTCATAACATGGCTGCTGAAAACGGCACAGATGAGCTGGAAGACCCGCCTGCGTCTTTTAAACCGAGCGTGGGGGATTATTTTGGGTTCCCAGTGAATTATAACGGCAATAGAGAGCGAATTGTAGATCGGACAAAGACGTTTTCACCGCGTAGTAGATGAAAATGTGAAAATATTCTTGTGCCTTATTTTTGTCAAAAAGAAACTAAAGTTTCCAGTTGGCAAAAGAATGCCATACCTGCCATCTCACTTACTTTCTATTAGGTAATACTAATATTAATTACTAATTCCTGTAATTAACACAAGATGTTTCAGTTGTTTTTTGTCATCCATACATGAAAATATAAGCAAGAGTGTGTTTCCTGGTTAATACACTGCTGTTTATTTAAAGTAAATGAAAACAAACCAAGCCTCATGCTTTAGAATTTTTTGCTACTTAACTTCATTGTATCGGAAGCGTACTGAACTGTGATGTCAGAACTATAGTGTGAACTGAACCGACTGTTCTGTACCGTTACACCCCTAATTGCTACCCACTGTGCTGCAGTGCCACCCCTTTGCTGCTCTTAGATTTCATGCAGCCCGATAAAGAAATCTGAATTTCAGTCCAATATTGGGTCATTCAACACATGTATTCTGATATTTTACATTTTTCTACATTTCTGAATGTGCCAAAACAAACTAGGTTGCCTGTGAAACAATAAAAACTACAGACAAATGCTCAGAATATGAAGGTACAAGAGCATGCATTGCACAATCAGTGTGAAGTTTTGCTCTCAACTGGGCTTTGGGAAAAGACTGCTAACAAAAGCGGAGCTTAAAGATAAGTTTTTGGTACGAGGTACTGTCCTCTGACACAGTCCTATGAAGACTAATGTATCTATATAGCGCTTAAGCATCTAATAAAGTCTCACACATTGATATGATTATTGTAAACTTTCCATTGTGCGGCAATTTGCATCCTCCGTCACTGGTACACAGGTTTTCGCGAATTACGGTGTGAATGCAGAGTGAGTGGGGGTTACTGTCACGCATGCATCGTTTCTTTAAAGCAAATGATATTTGCAGGTCTCAAAGAGAAAGCATGCAATTATATGATTACAATTATACAGTCTTATTTGTGTAAAGTACCACTCTTCCATAGCACCTCTGGTGTTTTTTCCCCCACAAATTAGCAGTTCAGCATTCCAGGAAATTCATGAACTTTTACAATTTGGTGATATAATCATGAACAAATGCCAGCTGCACACTTCATTATATTTTTGAATAGCCATACCATAGCATTTACCCCTTTAATTTCTGATGCACCCTCAGTGGTTTTGTTCTGGTACCAAACCTGCAAAGGCTGCTCAGAAGGTCGTGCATACAAGATTAATTAGTTAATATGACTTTAATTAATTCAGGGGCTTGTAAAAGATATGAGCACAGAACATAAAAAAGAAAGGCATCCTACTTTTGCTTTTCATTTATTAGACAACACAAACAAATGTTGGGTGCTTCTTTCAGTTTTGCAAAAACAAGAGCTGGAGAGCACCAGCTGTATTTTTTCACTTTCTTCACCAAGCGTGAGCTCAAATGTCCTGCCAATTCCATTGTGTCCCATTTACTAAAAAATACATCTTTATATGCCATTTGGAGCCATAAAAACACCAGTAATGCTTTAAAAATAGAAGAAGTTTCGATTTATGGCATGTACGTCATGTTCAGCATGTTTTTAGGTGGGCTGCAAAGCCTCTGTGGAGGCGCATAAATCATGCGTTTAGAAAGAAATTGAATTACTGACTCATGTAGGTCCAGAGTCTGATTTCCAGTAGTTATCAGATTATTCTGCAAATGTAAACACACTCATTCATTATGTTTACACATCAGCATATCTCGATTCTGTGGAAACCGAACCAAAAACTGAACAAATGCAGTTTTACACGGTAGCTCTTTAACCCTCCAATTTCTTTACTCATTAAGCACTGCCTGTCACAGACTTACCCTCTGATCTTTTATGCATGCTAAAAGTGACCTTTTATAGAACGTAGCAGCTAATTGAAAGAGTAAGATGTGAGCCAAATCGATAGCAAAATCAACAGCTGACCAATTCTGGACTAGGGCCAGAGAGAGTAAGAAAATGTTGATAGCCTCTTATAGTGGGGGAGATGCAGAAGAAATTCAGTGTGATGTGTGAAAGGTAGTGCACTGAAAGAAAGCTGATTTTAAAGAGTGAGTGAAGAACTGTATGCTAATAGAGGGAGATATTTGATGGGAACTGGAAGGAAGAGCAATTAATTTATCAACAGCCTGGAGTCTGCTGCGTATAGCTAATTAAGCTGCTGAGCTCTGTCAACTCTCTGCATGCATATGTGTGTGTGTGTGTGTGTGTGTGTGTGTGTGTGTGTGTGTGTGTGCACTCGTGTGGTGTATTTGACTTTTTAAGTGGAGAGTAGAGTGGAATTTTCATGCGTATTCGATGAGGATTGGTATTTAACCTGTAGGCCTAGATACCTTTCTTTCCACACTGAACTCCAGTCAAATAAAGCAACTTATTCTGGTTAAACTGCATCGTTTGAGCCAGCGTTTCACTGAGCTGTTTCAGTGCAGAAACAAGGTTAGCCTTTGTTTTATCCCAGTTTGGATCCAGGCACTTTTCAGCACAGTCAGTCTCTACCTACTACACAACAATTCCTGGAAGAGAGAAGGACACATGTCTCCTGCCATCGCATCTTTTTAGACTCCTAACCACCAACACTCTTGAAGGAGAACAACAGCAGGCCCTGGAGAGAGCCACGTCACCTTACGGACATCGATTTGTTCCGAAAGCCCAAACTGTTACTGACAGGGGGAGAGAGGTACCATGCTTCCTTCACTATCCATGTAGCCACTTGCAGTCTTCAGAAACCCTTACCATAACAGTACATGGCACGGCTGGGATCTCACACTGAATCTCATTAATAATTTTGCCAATCGCATGTTTTATAAAAAACTAAAAGAATGTATTATTCATTTCATGTGATATTTACTTTGCATGGAACATTGAACCCTTTCATGTATTCTGATTTAAATTTTTATATAAAATTTGATCAGATCTTCAGTTCAGTCAGAACAGTGTTATATATCAATTATATATTACCAATTTTAAAAATGGTATAATATACAAAGAGAACACAAATAGAACAACAACTAGAACAACAATTATATAGGTTTCTATTCATTTATTGAACAAAGTGATCCACTTTGAAGAATCCCCTGGCTCTGTGTTCCTGGCTGACCTCTGCTTCACTTGGTGAATAGGTTAAATGCAGAGAAAGAATTTCACACTCTGTGCTGTGGTGTGTTCATGTGTGACTGTAAGGGGACACTTTATTTTGCTTTTAGTAACTGGTGTGATATCATCACACTTCATATCCTGCCATAATTTCAAAACAATACAAAATCTACTCTTTGACCATTCCAACATTAGTTTCCTCTGTTTCACCCATTATTAACACATGACCATTGTTGTAGGGGGGTTGTTTTGCTGCAAGATTCATCTTCTGTTGATCTTCAGTTAGATGTCTTGACATTCTCCTGTAGAATTTCCTGATACAGTCCATAAATTCATAGCTTTCCTGGTCCACTGTCAGTAGAACAGCCCCAAGCTGGAATACTACCACCAGTGTTTTGCAGTTGGGATGATGCTGAAAAATAGGAATTTTTAGCTAAATGCAACATTTAGCACTGAAGCCAAAAAGTTCTATTTTTTGTCTTTTCAGACCACAGAAAATTGATTTTGTAGTCTTTTGGCTCATCAGGGTAGTCTTTAGAAAACTTCTTACTATAGAGTCATGGCTTCTTCCCTGGCATAATTCCACCTACACTAGTCATGCCTGGTAGTGAACAGTGTCTCATGTACACTGACAGTACTGATTGCTGTTGATTTTTCTCTGTTTGTTCACAGTCTGACTGAGAGTAGACTGGTGAAGTCCAGATTGCTTAGAAATTGTTTTATAATCTCTTCCAGTCTGATAAGCATCAATATGTCCTTATCAGAAATCTCCTTTGACTGAGACCTGGCGTGCACTCACAAATGTGTGTGGCGAAGAGCACTCTTTCATGCTGAAGCCTTTAGTTAATGTTTTATAAATTAGTCCGGTTCACTCATCCAACTGATTGAACCTGCTGAACCTAGTTATATTTTTTGTTCAGTTGGTTCATACATTGTGCTTCATTTTATGTTTATAATTTTGCATTTCCTTTTAAAAAGTCAGTCAGAAATCTTACAGTTGGTCAAGTTCCATGTTAGGTTCTGTTTGGGCTTCATGTAATAAAACACATTAATGAACTGGAATGTCTAGGAACTATATGTTCTTCATCAATATAGTATCACAGGATATGATCTGAGAGCGAGTGTGTATGTGTGTGTGTGTGTGTGTGTGTGTGTGTGTGTGTGTGTGAGTATGAGCACTGTCAGACTGCCAGGCTAGCATTGTCCTGCGGGAACTCATTAGGCAGCTCAGCCTCTGTTGTCCTACTGATTGAATGTGTGTGTGTGTGTGTGTGTGTGTGTGTGTGTGTGTGTGTGTGCCCTCCTTATCTATGTCTCTCTGTTACCGTTCCCTTATACGATTGCCTAAAATTGAAAGAGAACGAATTTGTGTGAGCAAACTTAGAAATAACTCTTTAAAATCTATGTTTCTGTTTGCAAATAAGCTAAAAGAAATCAAACCAGCAAATCACTGGCACTTATCTGACGCTTCCAAAGAAACAGATTTCATTTAAATATCTTTGAGTAGCTTTGACTACTCTAACGCTACAAATACAGTCATGTGTTTCTTAGTTGGGCTGGCACCATTAGAATATAATCACCTGAAGATTACAAGTTTTTTCAGTTGATTGAAGTTATTTTCTACAGCTGTAATTGTTCAACCATATGTGAGGGGAGCTGCAGAAAAAACTACACAGAGAAAACGTGTGATTTTTTAGTTAACTCACACAATCTCAGTCAGAAACCATTTTAAAGTCAGTCAACTCTGAATGTCAGACACTGAAAAAAATCATGTTTAAAGATTCCACTGCATTTCTTCAGGGTTGTTTTCTATCAGGAGACAGGATAGCTCAGATTTGGAGGTTTAAGTCTGTTGTTATATGTAGCTCACATGTATGCTCCTCATAAGTGCTGCCCTATTACTCATCGTTTGATTCACTCTCACTTTAACTGTTGGTTTTTGGACAGGCTGAATGCAGTGCAGTGATATACACACTTTTCCTCATGCACAACCTTTGTTAATTTTACTTGTACACCAGTTTATTTGAATGATAACCTGGAGGTTTTTTTCTTCTCCTTTTTTCAGTGAAAGTGTAAAATCAAAAATAACACAGATGCTAACAGGCTAGTCTGCTAAGCAGCAACTCTCCTTATCTGCACCTTTAAATTATTAAAATAAACCTTTTAACATGTGAAAATATTCCAAGCAATGTTTGTTTGTTTGAGCTCAAGCTATCCATGTCCTCAGTTGGGAGTTATCAACAAAGATAACTAGAGCTAAAGATCAGCCAGTTTGGCCACTTTAGGCTTATACTTTAATAGCTGCATGCAAAGAGTAAAAAAGGGCAACAAACTTGTTAACTACTGTTATTTACATAATATTTAATCATCAACTTGAATGACTGACATCTCCATGTCCTAGTGAACCAAAGAAAATGAGGCTCATGAGTGATAATGGGTAAGAACTGCTTCACTTTTAACAGTAAAAGCTGGTAGGTCCCAACGCTCACAACTCAATAACTTAGATATTGGATTCACTGTAGTTAAATAATTGATCTGTCCGTGCTGCTGCCACAAGTATATTCTTTCATAGCAACTGTTGCTAGGTTGGCCTAAGCTTTATCGAATGTTGGTTTATATAGCAAGCACAATGAATAATGAGTTATTTTCTCCACACTAGAGCAGCTAATGTTGTAGGCTATGATGTTTACTGAGCTAGCAATATCAAAACAGCTGAATCTGATGACCTTTTTGCTTAACCTATCAATCAGATTTTCTGCTAGAGACCTCAATTACATGGCAACACTCAAGACCGTGAAATTTCACACGTAAATGAATATCATTTGGCATTAACAGCACACTCAAAATGTAGATAATTTTCCAAAAAATGTTGTAGATGTGCTACAATGTCTTATTAGATGGAATGGGATTTTGTCTGATCTCTGTATAGCTTGTCCAATCTGGCAACAGCACAATGGAGTGTCTTTAGTGGTGGAGAATGAAATCTAAATTAATAGTAAGTCTTAGGATTAATGTCTAAATAACATGCCCAGAGTTTCAGGAGTTAAAGAGGAGTTAAGGGGTTCAGAACCTGCTGTACCTGGCAGACCATCTTTCAGAACAGCACCGGCAAAGCTTCACACCTATATTGAAAATAAAGTTGAATACTTTGTTTTCAAATCCGGTTTGTAATTACAGCCATTTGCAAGCTGGTATTACTATAACCAAACACATATTTAGCATTGTTTTCTGCAATGCTTTATGGTCCCTTGCCTTCCGCATTTGTAGGCTTTTTCCTTAACTTGAACAAGTCAAACAGGATTACGAATAAACTCTGCCCCCAGGGCCTGTGACTGGCGTTCCATGAGCTTTCATTTACTCTCTGATCTTAAAGCACAGGTAACATCAGCCATGTGGGTTTAGTGAAAACTTAGTGGGCTCTGTGAGGGAAAAGTTAGAGGCTGCCACACCAACGCTGGAATTAAAGCCTTTGAAGTACTTTTACATCAAAAGCAATCTCCCCACTATGATCTCTCTCTTGCTCTCTCTTTCTCTCACTTTCTTTCCCTCCCTCTCTCTCTCCTCATTGTCTCGGTGCTGCCCTTGTAGTCGTCCTTGTGCTTGAAGAAGGAGAAAGCCTTTCAGCTCATTTAAGCACAAATCAAGCTATTGAAATGCTAAATTATGTCCAGGCAGTCATAGCAAATTTTCCACATGAATTATGTCAGTCTCATGTGGATTCAGTTGTTGGAAAACATTATGGATCATTGAAGAATATTCAAAGGTGCTTCGTGTTTTATTCAAGATGAAACAACTCCTACAGTGTTTAGTGTTCATTCTGTTTCATTCTGGTGTAGTAGATGGAAGGTGTGTGATGTTGCTGCCTGCCTGTCTCTCAGTAAAGCAATCATCTAAGCGCTGCTGTCGGGAAACAGATGTAGCTGTGCAACTCACTGCACAATGAGTATATAGAGGCATGCACACACACATCACACACATTACACACATCACACACACACACACACACACACACTGCATCCACATGAATACACACACGCACACACACAAACACACTGCACCACATGAACACACACACCCACACGCACACACACACACACACACACACACACACACACTCTCACATACTCTCTCACACAAACACACATCCATGCATGGGTGCCCATATGCACCAAGACATTCACATATGTCCACATGACCATGCACACATGTACCCCAGACACACATGAATGCATATAATTCACATGTGTGCTCCTACAGAGACACACATATTACACTGGACCACACACACACACACACACATGCACGAACATGCTCAGGTGCACACACACACACATAAATAAATGATCTGGTCACTTGAAAGTCCCCCATTGGCATTGTGAGAAAGCTTAACAATCTAGGAGGCAGCCTAAGGACTGGTTTGAGAACCACTGCCCTATAGATGATCCTCAATTTAATCACAAACTCTCTAGTGAAGGTGCTTATCAGTTGGTTAGGAATTTCTGTGCTGTCATCTAATTCTGACTTCTACTAATGTACAGGCTAATAGACACAAACAAGCTAGCGTGAGTTTAACTTTACCTCAGACAAATAAAATAGTGAAGATAACAGATTCTGTCTTTCCTCTAAGTTTCCAGGTGTATACTCAAAAGGAGATTTTCCTAATTGTTGTATGATGTATCCAGGTAATGCATGCTCTGTTACAGAATACTGCAACAACAAAAAAAACCTGTAGTTTTAGGTCAGCATGTGATGTATATGCATATGATGCATATGATTTATTTATATATTTCTGCTTATAAGTTATAAGTTAATTTGTTTTTATTGTCTGGAAAACAGAAATATAAATATTTAACACAAATCTTCATTAATATTTTTCCATTATTCTTGTCAACACCTAGGGAAATCTTTGAAGTTGGCTGCATTTTCTGCTTCTCATGATGTAATCCAAATTAAAAATTACACTCATCAGTCCATTAAACTTTACTCTTATTTTTCAGATCTGAAATACGTGGTGCTTGATTTTATCTTATCTTTCAAAGACAAAAACATTAAGTGCTATTTATCTGTTGGTGACTGTTTTGATGATGTATCTCATCTCTTCAGAAATCTCTCCTTTAGACATGTTAGATGCAAATAAGACACGTGCAAGGCAGCTAAGGTGTGGGTGGGTAGCACCTGAATGTTACTGTCTCTTTGGAGTGTCTTTAGAAGCAGCTTCTGTTGGGATGACTCATGTTGTTGGTTAAGACTGTATTGATGGAAGAGTTCAAGATTAAATACCTAGATTAAATACTGATAGATTTGATATTGTCATGTCCAGTGTATTTCTCCCCTTTTTGCCCTATGACCATAGAGAGCAGATCCTGGACCCCCTGCGATCCTGGTAAAGGATCAGATAATGGACGCATGGATGGTTTGATATTATAGTTGGGGACTTTTATGGAATTTTCTGTCCCAAAATGCTGTATATCAATTAACAATTTTGGATGTAATGAATTTTGTTAAAGGGTAACAAGTGATAAATATTTTAATTTCTATGATAAAGGTATGTCATTGATATAACATCTGTACTTCTTGTAAGCCCAATCCCAACAATACATATCATGACAAAAGAAAGTAGTCTAAAAGTGCTTTATAATGTGTTTTGGAGCGAAACTATTCCTATGTTTCCTGCTTTTCTTCTAAGACTGAAAATGGAATAATTGGAATTTATACTTAATGGTTCTAGGGACTGGAAAACGAAAAGGTGGTCCCTGACTTTTGCACAGTGCTATAGCTGCACTGCAATGCATCCAATTAATTGTAACTGCTGCTGAAGCAGACATGACAGGCAGGAGGAAACCTGTCAGAAACTTGGCCCATCACTATTATACTTCAGCAGGTAAAAAGAAGAAGATACACTTCTGTCTACCGCTAATTTGTCCATAAAAGGAAAAGCTGAGCAGACACTCACACAGTTTTCACACCCAATTCAAGCACTCTCTTATTTCTCTAGAAGACTACAGGTCACTATCAAAGAGGACAGAGCAGGACAAGCAGAGGCTTAAACAGAGGCGTCACGTAGAAGCAACAGGAAGGACAATGTTTTTGACACAATTCCTTTAACACAAGCTGTTGGCTTGATCTTCATCTGTTTGAAGCAAGATCATAGTTTAAATTTCAAAGTGTTGCATCCTCTGAAATAACATTTTCTCAAAAACAGAGTGCCCTCTTGATTTAAGATATTGACACAGATTTGAGAGAATAGTGGAGGCCTGTTAAGAAATGTAACCCACTCAGAGACTATTAACCCTTTACCATGACATTGTCATATTCTGACTTAAACCAGGTAGATTGGAGGCACAGGTAGACATCTTGGTGAGAAAGGTATTTATTAAGAAAAAATAAACAAAAAGAGCACAATGGCAAATAACTAAACTTAAACAATCCTGGAAACAAAAACTTAACAATACTTCAATAAAC
>JBBJLS010000011.1:9202364-9234249 GCA_037577275.1 Bryconaethiops microstoma
GAGAGAGAGAGAGGGAGAGAGAGAGAGAGAGAGAGAGAGAGAGAGAGAGAGAGAGAGAGAGAGAGAGAGAGAGAAAGCACTCATTTCTCCTGTTCCCCTCTGTGACAAACTGCTCCTGCTCACATTAAGGTTGGGGCTGTAGCTGCAATCTATGTCTCAGGTTCAGTTCCATTTACCCTTTCAGCTTTTTTTCCTTCCAAACATGCTGATGCAACTGCCCATCACCTTCTGTTCTAAGAATGTTTTGATTCAACAGGTTTTAAATGTCTGCTTTAGTAATCAGCCTAATATTACGGATGCAGCAAACAAAGATTAGGCCAAAAATTGCTGTGTTTCTGTACACAATAGGCTTATTATCCAATAATTAATCTTTGCGCTTATTAAACAGTTCCGTGTGTGTATGTTTCAGTTGAATTTGCTGTGAAAAGTATGTAGTTAGGAGTGTGATGAATGGAAGGCTTTAAAACAAAATAAAAATGAAGCCCTCCCAGAATTATTAGCAGCATGGGTAAAGCTGAGGGGGCAGTGAAAGATTGCCCTTGTCATTTGTCTGTTTGATTTTATTCTAAAAATATGAAAGAAATCTAAACTGTCAGTGCAGTTAAATTTTTCAGAAGAGAAACATCCAAAAAAACAAAAAACAAAGATATTTTTTTTAAACAAAGATATTTTTCATAGCTTCTGTTGTGAGTAATCTATTATTATAAGTATGTTATGATTTTTATCATATGCATGTTTCAAGACATTGTAATTGTAAACACATCAAAATGATTTTCTGTTGTTATCAACCGCATGCTGAAGAAACAGCAGACAGAATAGGTTGAAGATAATCAAGCTATTTCTTTGAAAGAGACTTAATATTCTGTTATTAATCTTGAGGCTTATTATCAGAGTACCACTTTCAATAATGCTACCCTTACCCTTATAAAGGGCAAATTAACGTTAAAGTTCGTTTATTTATGGTCATTAATAAGGTCAAAACACTTTAAATCATTACTAATTACTAACTTATAACACATAAATCAAAAGAGACAACAGTGAACTGTTATTTGCAATGAATTTGTGTGACAACAGAATAACACCCCTTCACAGTATTTCTCCAATACCGTAAGTGACAAAATAAACTCAGCAATAGAGACCATTTTGTCAGGGAGTTAGTTAATGTGTCACAGGTAGTCCTACTCAGTTTATGTCTGAGTGCCTGGTCCAGTGTAGCTGGCCACTGGCGTTGGTGTCAGGCTGTGCTGGCTCAGACCGCCGGGCTAGCTCATAAATACTTTGCAATGAGCCGATATTTTAGACCTGATGTACTCTAAAGATACAAAAAATCCTCAATGCATGAATCGCAGAGAACGATACTCCTATCAAACGTTCCATCTCCCCATTTTTTAAACGTAAACTTTCCGTTCACTGGGCCAAGCAGCGCGTTCTTGTCTCCTCCTTCATTGTATAGAGCACCTGTGCCCAGAACTGGACTGGGTTAAAGAATCACCTCAGCATGCGATTAATCTGCATTAATATTTTAACTCTCTCTTTTTTCTGTGATCAATTGATCAAAATTAACACGGTAATTCAACACCCCTAGTTATATCTCTTCATAAGAACATTGACACTGGTAATGCACTTCAAATTTTCTGTATCACTACAGACCAACTGTTCATTCAGCTAAGCATTTTACAATAAACTATGTACTATTTCAAATATTTAAGTTACACATCCTGTTTGTGTATCACTAGTTAGATATGATTTAGATATCACTTCCCTGTAAAGAGCACTCATAATGCTCTATAATGTGTTATATGCAGAAATTCAATGTCCTGAACATTAAAAAGACTAAAACATATTGTTCTGTAAAGTGTTTATATCCTGCATTATAGCTACAACGTTCTTACAAACAGATATTATACTGTGTTATGGATCCTGACTTTATGAACTCATATACTCCTGCTTTATAAAGTGTTATGTAATTATGACTACGTAAGAGTAATTACTTATGTATAGTATTTTAAGGTATTGCATGTGCCATATGAAGTTCTTATGCATTTATGCAGCATAATGAATACAGAATTCAAGTGTTTTTGGGTAGTCACACTGTAAAGTGAAATTCTTTCTCTGCATTCAACACCCCAGTGCAGCGCTAAGTCAGCAGTGTGTGGAACCAGTCCTTTGCTCAAGGGTATCTTAGTGGTGCCACTGGCAGTCCTGGGATTTGAACCCACAACCTTCTGATCACAGATGCAACCCCCTGACCACCAGGCCACCAGCTGCCACAAAATGTACCTTACACAGTAACCATTATGAAATACTACAAAGACATATTCCATAGTCCTTCATTTCGTCACCTTTAACAAGAGTGGTAATATTCTAGAGGGTACTATACTTTTGCATTATGGAAACTTGCCTCCAGTGAATAGCTTTGAATAGGCGTAAGGCTCCATGACCTTGGAAAGTTCAAACCTCAGTGTGAACCACAGAAAGGTTCCAAATTCCCAGCAGTGAAAACCATGAGAAAGCAAAACTCTGCTTGAGTCTTCAGCCAGAAACTGGCAAGTGAAAGTGTCCTCTGTATGAAAATATTTGGGAAACCCTTTTGAAAAGTAGGCCTACAGTATGCTCTATATCTGGGGAAAAGAGCCTGCAAAGGATTTTGGAGTGTGCTGAGTGAGAGCTGAGGCCGTTTCAGCTTAAATGCCACAACGATGAGCCAAAACAAACCCACTGCTTTTGCCCTGCAGTCAGATCTGACTTCTTCTACACTGGGACACAGGCATATGCTTGTGAGAGTCTGAGACAACATCGACACTAGGAAAACACATGCTGAGATAATAATTTCAGCTGGAAAAAGTTCTCATTAATTTCATGGGGTACATTACACTTAACAGCTTAGCACATTTTTATGCATATTTCTAGGCTGCTCCCTCACTTTACAAATCAAACTCTTGTCTCGTATAATCCCTTGTTGCTCATCATGATGAGCTTTCTTTACTTGGAATTCCACTTGGTAGAATCTGTTCTAGTGTGTCAGCTGTCTCTGTCTCTATCTGTCATCTCTGTAGTATATGGCTGATTACTGTGGAGAATGATATCACTGCACTCAGAAAAGAACAGAAAACCCATTGACTTATAACACAGTTATAATAGAAGTTGCAACACCTGTCCATTGATTTCCATCATGAATGTGTTTGGAGTGAACAGTTTTTCTGTTATGAGGAGCTTGTCTGTGGTAACTGATCATTTTCTTCAGATGAGAGATTAGGTTGAAACTTGCTGTTTTTTTCCTTTAATGTCCCTTCAGTGAGATTTGTCCTTTATCTTTAGTCACGTAATGCAATTTCACTTGGCCCATAAAACCTCACTCTCTTTTTTAGTCTAATATTCCAGCCAACACATTCTTAACTTCTAAGCACTGCTCTGACACAGTAGCATCCTCAGAGGTAAACGCACATCCACCTAGATTATCTCATCAATATGTATGAACAGGATTTCTGTGGAATTTTCTCGTATTGTTTGTGTCCCAACTTCGGGTCTGTCACTATTTTAGGAGCTCATTGAATAGGACATGTTATGAATAAAAGAAAACAGTTAAGTCTGCTTATGTAAAAGTGTTTTTTCCCTTTGCAAATGGAAAATAGAGCAGGCCAGTTCACCATGAATACTTCATTTGCAGATCAGTGAACAATAATATTCTATGTTTTGCAAATAAACAATGTGTTCCATGTCTTACACTGTCTGCTTACTTAGTCACTCTACTGTGCTGGAGTCACAAGAAGCTTTCCTCACTCTATTTGAGTGGACAGAAGATAATACCAGCCCCAAATATACAGAGGTACACAAAACATTTGGAGACCCTTGGTCAAATCATGGACAAATTACTGTGAAAAGACAAACACATCTTCTACATAGCTTTCTACGCTGTAATGCACAATTACTATGCATTTGCTAAATGTAACGTATTGAAGAAAATCTAACTTAAAGCCTGTGTGAACATTATGGCTTATTTGGCAGATCTTGTGGGGTGTTCCTGTTATGTAGTTCTAAGTGGCTACCAAAAGTGGTCCAAAGAAAGATGAACTGGTGACAGGGTCACAGGCACATCTCCGATCCGACAGGAGGGCTGCTACAGCACAAACTGCTGAACAAGTTCATGTCAAAACACACTCCATCGCAGTGTATGGAGTTGTGTACCTGCTGACTGATCAGTGTGCCCAAGCTGACTCCTGCCCACCACTAAAAAAACACATGAGCACCAAGAGATGGCACCAAGATGCACTAAGATATGAAAGCAAGGCAGCAGAGACAGTGTAAAGATCCAGTCAATGTTCTACTGAGAAATCTTGAGATCTGGCATTCATATGGATGACACAAACCACCTACACAAACATTGCTGAAGACCGAGTACACCACTTCTTGACACAGTATTCCCTAATGGTAGCAGCCTTTTTCAACAGAGGAATCTGGAAAACAATATATAACATAAAATCAATGCACCAAGCTTTATAGTCGCAGCATGTTTTCAGGTTTACTACATTTTAGTAAAACTCCAAAAGAATGAAAATCGACTTAATTTTCACTGAAAGTAAACCAAGAATTGTGGCCAAAAATGAGCCCACATGTTACTGAATATTATTAAAATTACAACTCTAATTGATTCCAAAATTGAATAATGCATTTTTACAACCCTGATTTAGAAATGTATAGCTAGTGGACTTTTAAGTGATGGATGCAGATGTTAATGGCTTAGAAGTCGAGAAGACGCTGCTTCTCTGTCATAATGCTGGGAAAGTGAGTGTGTGCTTGCTTTTGTTCAAGGCCAGCATTTAGAATTTCCTCCCACAAGGCGTGGCACATCATGTCAACTTGTGTGTGTGTGTGTGTGTGTGTGTATTGTGTACAATCTCTCCCACATAAAGTCTGAATTTAAATAAAAAGTAAAATAAATTAAATAAATCATATTCCCAAGGTCATTTTACTCCCCCTTCTGTCTGTCTCTATCTGAGGCTCACACACACAAACACACACAGACAAACACACACACATGCGCACACACACACACACACAATATACACAGACAAACACACACACACACACACAATATACACAGACAAACACACACACACACACATACACACACACACATACACACTAATTGGCTGGCGCTGAAAAGCACCCCTGCCCTGACACCACAGCTGTAAACACTGCAAAAGCAACATATCGTCATGACAACACATCATGGCAAGACTTCCTCACTATCTGTCAAAGTGCCTATTTTATAATCAACCAGCTCCTCGCCTGCGAAAAGAAACACACACACACATGCCACCACAACCACCACCAATAAAAAAAACAGCCATCCAAAACACACTGGTTATGATGGTGCATCTGAATTGCATCATTAGTGTGCCACCGTGGCTGTCAGTGTTGACACTGGTGGTTGATTGATGGCTGTTAATCTGGCTGTCTGCGCTGAAGATGTGTGTAGCCTCATTGTAATGTTGGTGCTAATAGGGAGATTAAGGCAGAGCAGCCTGGAAAGATCCTGTTGGTTTTTCTGGATTTTGATGTGCGTGTGAGAGACGTACACATGTACCCGCGTGTGTGTGAGTGTGTGTGTGTGTGTGTGTATGAGTGTGCATGTGTGTGTGTGTGTGTGTGTGTGTTTGGGTCTGGCAAGAAGTAGCAGTGTGTTTAAATGTTTGAACCTGAGGTGTATTGTTGAGTGATTAATCTTGAAGGGCACATATAATGGAAAGACTTTTTAAAAGTGTTTATTGCAGTATATAAACTGTTAAAGTTCACTGACCACTTAATTAAACAGTCTAAACATGGAACCAAAAGTTTAGAAATCGCCTGATTTTAATGGTTTCACAAAAACCGACCCATTTACATATATCCACTTATTCTGCCTACAGCTGTTTAGATCCAGCTATTAACATTAAAGTTGTAAAGATAAGTATTTCAACTTAAAATCATACAAAAGTTATAAGTGGATCTTAGAAAAAAAAATAATTTCAAGAAAAATCCAATATCTTTAAGAGTCATTCAATACCTAACAAAAACAGTACAGTAACTGGTATGAGGCTATATAAGCTAAATTAATGGGAGAAAGTTGGGAATGAAAGGAATAAGGCTTAAGGAAACACCCAGCATTTTTCAACCTAATCTCTACCTGCAACAGCTGACTACCATACTCAAATATTTCCCATTGCTGGCCAAAAAAACTTCAGCACCTGCTCATTGCCTTCTATTCTAAGTGTGTTTCAATTGGTCATTGCGTTTAGTGGTCTTCTCTTCTTCATGGTAACCAGTAATATGTTATAAAATGGGCAGATTAGCTCTTTGAAGACCTTCAAGATAATGTTGCTAAATTCCAGTTGTCACAAAAACAGCTACCAATTGAAAATCCAGTTGGCGTGTCTTGAAGGTCAAGGCTTTAGATGTTACAATGAGCTTTCTTTGGTTTTCCTACTGCACGCAGAATTAAAGTTACAATACTCTGGGTCCCCTATGGGTTAAAACACTCTGGAGTATCCCTTTAAAGAGTTCATGTATCCATGCACATTATAAATAGATAATGGGTACGTCATTTCCCCAAAACCCCCTTATAGCTCCACCCAGTTCCCTATTTCTGCTGTGGAATCAGATTTATTTTGAAACCAGCATTTCATTTCTCTTATTGTGGGTAGAATTATGGCTTGAAAAAGCAAAGCTGATCCTACATCAGCAAAAAAGAGAAAAGAATTAGTTCTACCTCGAGTGTGGACTGAGCGATTTCAGATAGCTGAGTCAGGGTGCTGTCCATGGTGCTATTCCTTCTTCCAAGCCTTCTGTAGTTCTGCACAGAAAGATTTTCAGACCACGCTACGGGTCTGTAAACAATTTTCATGACTAAATCATGACTTCTCCTGTAAAATAGCTTATGTCTCAATATATCGGAAAGGGACAGATGAGAAACAACAGAGGGCTATTGTCTGGAAGCCATTCAATTAAACCCTCCTATTCATTCTCTCTCCAAAGTCAAGTGCAAACGTAGGCTATCAGACACATTACCCCCAGCATGAGGAATGATTACCTTGCTTTGGAATCCATCCAGCAAGTATTTCATTCTGCATTTGCAGTTAAACACAAAGCAACCATTGCTCCCCAGACATGAGCATTACATAACAGCCCGCATCCACTTTGTCTGAGCTCTCCCTCGGGTTGTCTAGACTTTTGGGGTCATCCATCAATGCAAGCAGCTCCACAACAAAGCCTTTAACACCCTGTCTTTGATCATAAACCTTCACCTTGACTCTCCTCCGCCCACTGTAGTAACGTGTACTACGGTCATTGTGCATTGAGCATGGGAGAAAAGGCACCGGCCTCTTTCCCCTCTAAGGAATGGTGCATGCATTTGTCCAGGGATTGAATATATTGATCTATGGACGGGTTATCTCTGAGGAATTGTGTGCTGCAGTTAGTGTTGCTGTTATAAAGGGGCTTTGTACGTTAATAGATGGGCTTTTGAGACAACAGATGAGGGTGTAAGAGAAAGAGGGGGGATAGACACAGGATGCCTCTGGTGTGTTAAAGCAATGAGTTGCGAGAGAATGTGCATTACACTGATTTTACCATGTATATATACCAAGTATATATATTTATATATATATATTTATATACATAGTGTGTGTGTGTGTGTATGTGTGTGTGTGTGTGTGTGTGGACGCAATATATATATTTATATACATACACACACACACACACACACACACACACACACAAACACACACACGCACCAATCAGCGTATCAGAATATAGTTGAGTATCGCTCCCTACACAACTGATAAATGAAAATATTACAGAACCACTGTAATGTATGTTTTGTAAAATGGCAACAAAATACAATATGACAGAATAGATCAATGTTCAATAAAAATGGAACATATTGCCATAAGCAGTTCTTCTGTCAAGTAATATATTTTCTTAAGGCCTTGGTTGCCAAGCAACATAACGGTCACAGATAATTCCATGAGGAGCACAATAGTTCTGATAACTTGCGCACTGAAAGACAATTCAATAGATGTGTGCAACTCAATGTGTACGGCAGCTTTGAACGTGGCTCGACGAATTAGACTCTAGAAATTGAGTTGTCAGTTTAATTCATCCACACCCACGCTACCTACATGACTCCAAACTAAAATCACCATAATGCAGGGTCTTTTATAAAATAGCAACAAAATAGGACACAATAGAATACATTAGTGTTCAATAAAAGCATTGCGTGTTAATTTATTGGTAATAAATAATTGGAGCTGTCCAGCAGGCTGGTTTAAAATCAGATTTTACATACATGCACGCATATACTGTACATGCTCAAATCTCCAGATGCAAAAACACATCCGAATACCCATCCACACCTCCACTGCCTCAATTAGCCTAAACTGAAAGAAGTGTTTGGTCCAGGTTCATACTGGCATATGGATTCCTGCACAGTCCCTACAGAGATGCTCTCGGATGGTTGGCCGGTGTAATGATGCATGATAATCATTACAGTAGACACAGATTACACCATAAAGCCAGAACGCAGCAGAATATGAGCGCATATACAATGTGCATGTGCTCCTCCTCTTTTTTGCCCTCCACAGGCTCTGCAGTTAGTGGCAGCTCAGCATGCAGCGAGTGCTCATACTAAAACCCTTCTGCATTTGTCTCATGTGACTCCCTGTGCAAGCTCATATACATGAGAAACCATTTCTGGGGTAGAAGCCTGTCTTCAAGACCGCTTTTCTCTACCTGGACTGTGACTTTTTCCAGTATGAGGGAACCCTGCCTCGTGTCAGGGTAACCTCAGTTGTAAATTCAGAGAGAGAGTGTGAATAGAGTGAGATTACAGGATTGGCAGAGGAAGAAAAAAAAAAAGGTGAAGGATCCCCTCCATTGCATCTCGCAGTGCTTCATACTGAGGGCTTGGGCATTTATATATGAGGACCAGGGGCCAAGCAGAGTCACTCACGGCTCTCGGCAAGGCAACCCTCCACAACAGTAAGTCAACTAACCTAACCATACTTATTTTTTGCATGTGAAGAAAGTGATGTATTGAATTTATTTTCAATAAGAAAACATTTTTGTCTTTCAGCTTACTTAATTTAGTTTAATAATAATTGTGTAACAATTCTGTTGATGTAACATTCTATCGGAAATGACATGCAAATTTGCATCTAGCAAATGCAGTGCCTCACTTTTTTTAACCACTGAAATTTTTTTATGCTCATGCTTAGTAAAATGCTTCGGGCTATTGGTATGTTTAATTAGAGCTTATGTAAGAAGCAGAAAAATGAGCTTAGGCCGTATCTGTTTAAATCGGAGAGTGAGATTTTAGATGGAGCTGATATTATATGCTGTCCAATGGAAAAATTTCCAGTGCGTTTCTGTTTTGCACTCTGTATTGGGAATCTGTGCTTCACTGCCAGGTTGGTTTGAGTTTCCAGCACCCAGTAAAACTCCTTACATTTTTAAATGTAATGATGCTTCCAGAAGATTTCAGAGAAGAACCACTTTTGGCTCCCTGAAGAACCCTTCAGTGGTCCGGTCTTTGAGGGACCGTTCTTGTAAATGAACTGCATGAGCATGAAGAACCTTTAGAAAGTGTAAGATCTCCTAATTTATGTAAAGGTTCAAGACCAACCCTCGTGTGGATTAAGGGGTTACAGAAAATGAGACAGATTTCAACACCAACATATGGTTTCTACCTCAGAACTACACCTTCAAGCCAGGAACCATTTGAGAACCCCCAGTTTTAAGGGTGTAGCACTAAAATGACTCCAACTTCCCATTCATAAATGAACACTGTTGGTGCTTTTTCAGTGCTGATGATTGGGGGTCTCGCTCGCATGTCAAATTCTTTCTGCCTCTTTGCAAGGCTGCAGAGAAGCTCCAGCATTTATAAAGTGCATTGCAAGTGGGGCCAAAAAAAGCCAACAGCTCATCCTTCTGCTGAAAGAGACAGGTCATCTGGGGAGGAGGAGGAGGGGGAATTTAACGGGATGCTCTTCAGCTTGAAAGTGGAGCTTTAGTGGACATGACGAGGAGGAGGAGGAGCGACGGGAGGAGCACGAGGAAGAAGGGGGAGTGTGGATGAATTAGCCCATGGAGAAATGCAGTGCACGGGGCTAATTCATTCAGACTCCTCCTCCTGCTGCTCCTCCTCCTCCTCCTTTTCGTCCTCTCCAGAGCCCCCCTCGGTCTGGCAGTGATCGAGCGGCTGTCCGGAGATGTCCGTGTCCGCTGTGAGGATGCAGAGCGCCGCGTCGACCACCAGAGCCTCGAGATGAAGAGAATGAACGTAAGCCGCGGTCCTGCGTGCGTGCGTGCAGCTATGAATGTGTGTGTGCGTGTATGGTTCACCCTGGAGCATTCAGGCTGCACGCAATGATTTGGAACTGAGAGGAGGATGCAAAATGCAAAACGTGGCAGTGTGTGTGTTGCGTGTGTGTTTGTATGCAAGGAGGGGATAGAGAGAGAGAACGAGGGGACTGAACTGTATTTGCTGGGCTGCAGTTCTCCCGGAGTGTTTACAGCACAGGGATGCTGTTTGGGCTCTGTGTTTGTGTGTGTATGTGTGTGTGTGTAAGCAGGTGATGGCATTTAGCTCGGCTCACTGAGGGGAAAGAGCGCGCGCTCTGATAAGAAGTGTGTTTCAGGGACACGTGCGCGCGCGTGCGTTTGTGGCGACCGAACGATGCAAAAACGCACCAGAGTGCTGGATACTGTGGAAGGACGTTTGGATGAGAATGAAGAACAACTGCAGCTTCTGTCTGCAGAAGGGGTGCAGGTTCATCAGTCTCGTTCAGACTGAGTCAGAAATTCGGTTAATCAGAACTACAGAGATAGGCTACTGCAGGAAACACGCAGAGAGCACGAGAAAGTTTTGGTTGTTTTTAAAACTGAAAGTGTGCTCATTACTGACGGTCTCTACTCTCTCCATACACTATGTGTGTATATCTCTCTTTTACATACTCTCTCTCTGTATCTCTCTCTCTCTTTTTCCCACATACTCTCTCTCTCTCTCTCTCTCTCTGTAGCCGCGCTGGAAGTCGCCCCCCATGTGGCCGGCCGGGGTGGGCAGCAGGCTGCCTTGTCCGCGCGACTCCGCGCTGCGCAGGGCTGCCATCAGCGGGAATGTGCTCGCGCTGCCGCCGCAGCACGTGCCCACGGGCAGGAGCGTGCGCGTCTTCATCTGCGCCAACCCTGACGGTAAGAGACGAGACACTCCAGGGCAGGAGGAGTGTGTGTGTGTGGAACTGTGTGTGTCTGTGTTGTGGAAGAGCAAATGTGTGTCTGTACGCACGCGCGTGTAGTAGCGTGTGCTCGTGTGTATGTGAGAGAGAGGAAAAGAGAGGGAGAGAGGGAGTGTGAGAGAAAGCAAGAGAGAGAGAGAGAGTGAGAGAAAAGAGCGAGAGAAAGAGAGAAGGAAAGAGAACGGTTAATTGATACTTAATGGGAGTGTGTGTATGTGTGTGTTTGCATATGTATTTGTGTGTGTGTGTGTGTGTGTGTGTGCGTGTGTTTGTGTGTGTGTGTATCTTCTTGAATCGTGAGTCACGCGAGTCGTAAACCCGCGCGGCTCCGTTCGTGAGTGAAGTCACTAATGAAGCAGAGTGGCAGTAACGAATCCGGGTGACTCGGACAAAAACACGTCAGTGTGTTTCGTAAGTCGCACGCCTGTGTGTGTTTGTGTGTGTGTGTGTGTGTGTGTGTGTGTGTGGAAGAGCCGCGTGTCCCGCGCGTTGGGACGTGAGCTGTTGTGACAGCAGTCAGAGACGAGTGGCTGCACATGGTGCAGAATATGGCAGCGTGAGATGAGCGCGCGCACGGCTGCATCAGCCAAGGGCGCCCTCGGAGAACCAGGCAGTGTCTCTCACACTCATTAAGACCCTCAGACACAAGACCGCCTCACACTGGGCTGGGTTTAGTAGGGTGTACAGCCATACATGTGTCTTCAGGTTCAATGTGATTATCAATTCTCAAGATTCAAATCTCATGAAACGTGTAACTGAGCTAAAAACAATTTAAAAAATGTACTGTCTCAGATAAAATCATATATAACGTCTTCATTTTCATTGCCCAATAATTATATAACAATAAGTATTGTTAGGCCTGGTTGTTCAGGCCTCAAAATGAGTAGCCCCAGATGTTAAAAATAATAAAAACGTGGAGATGTGGCCAGAACAGCAGTGCACCCCCTAACCTCCCTACCCTAACATATCTAAACTCCAGCCCACCACCAATCAAAATTCCCCATGAATCCTTGAATGTTTCAAGATCCAACACATCTGTCAGAAAGTCCAGAAATTTGTAAAAGTTTAAATATGTGCAATTCTTTTTGATGTTTTGTGGACCAAGGAATGTATTGGCATGTTCCTTTTTCAATATTGTGTTGTATTGTTACACTGCAGGCTCTTTCCATGTTGCGTACCTCTTATGCATCAGGTTCTAAGGCCCGCAAAAGCAGGTTTTTGAGGATTACACCAAAGGACAGGTGTGAACAAACGCTACTGAAGAACAGTGCATCAGTCATAGGCACACAAAAGCAGAGAGCATCCAGTTGTAGATTTGAATAGAGACTGCAGGGAGACCTTAAAATAGGGATTCTAATCTGGGAGTAAACAAGGCAAAGGGAAGGAGAAGCTGGGTGGAAGGAGCGAGAGAGAGAGAGAGAGAGAGAGAGAGAGAGAGAGAACCAAGCTGAGGTGAGAATAGGACAAAGAGATTAGGGATTGCATTCTTACACTGAGACTAATAATAAATCTTTAAAAATGGCACATTTCTACAGTGGGTATCCTCACAGCTCTGTTCCATAATGCTCTCTTCTCACCCAGCACCACCTGTAGCTCTACACACACACACACACACACGCACACACACACATGCTTGAATAAGCTTTCCATTCACATTTCTGCACACCAATATTATCTTGATGCTGCACTGCAAGCTGAGTGCATGGGACTGTAGCTCAACCTCAATTCACCTTCACACCAGTCGTGTAACTATCCTCAGTGCAGGCGGGGCCATTGCAGTGGGAGCGACCAGGTCCCCTATTATCTGTATCGCATCCCTTATATCACTATTTAGTCAGGTTT
Organism: Bryconaethiops microstoma; assembly: GCA_037577275.1. Classification (NCBI taxonomy): domain Eukaryota; kingdom Metazoa; phylum Chordata; class Actinopteri; order Characiformes; family Alestidae; genus Bryconaethiops; species Bryconaethiops microstoma. Next base: position 9,215,480 of record JBBJLS010000011.1, read on the forward strand.
ACACCCCAGAATGAGCTATAATAACGTAATAATACTGTAATAATGCTGTAATAATATATTACAGCAACTCTTTGATAAGACATGGCTATAGTCTGTAAACAAATTACAGTGTGTTTTTCATTATGTCTCCATTTTCATATGGAGAGCCCATTTTTATTGCACCGGGTCCCGTCTTTATATATCTTATTATCTTTACACAATATCTTCAGTTTTTAGAACTTTAGACTGCGTGAAAATGTGTCTGAAAAGCCGCGAAAGGTCTTCGATCGAAATGGCAATGACTGCATCAGAAATTCAGTGGTGGAGACTCAGGCCATGAATCCTTGGACATTCCCTCAGCAATTTCTACCTGTTTTTCCTCCACAATTTTCACATTTATGATTTCGCTCTTGAAGAGTGTGTGCTAAATGAATGAATGTGAATGCAAATATAAACACAGAGATTTCCTGATTTTCTGGTGTTCTAGGGCAGTCTGCTAAAAAGCACAACTACGCAGCAAAAATAACGGAGCAAATGTGGCCTATTTCTTTCACAGATGGCCACAGTTTTGCTCACACATCTCTGTTGGAACACAGCTCTGGCCTGCTTTACATACTTGAGATGAATAAAACCAGGCTTTGTATTATTGGACTCTGGAAAAAGAGCACATGCAAATTTTATATATTTTTTAGAGTTAAAGAACGTTAAAGAATGTTTTCTACGTGGTTCTACGTGGTTCGTGGAACAATGTTTAACTGGTGATGGACATTCAGGCTAGGTTCTTTAAACTTCAATAGAATTATGTAAAAAAAAAATTAATGGTTGGATAAAGAACCATCCATTCCATCCTTTGGAAGGTTATTTAGGAAACCAAAAGTGACTCTTATGGCTTTGCTCCAGGCAGCCCTTTATTTTTAAGAATGCAGAAGGTGGTTAGACCAACTGTACCTCTGATAAGCTGTAGAGAAGCTTCTCCCCTTGCGGTTCTGAGACTAGAGAGATTGTGTCCTGGCCAGGAGTGGACAGCCACAGGACAAGCTGGCCGGAAGGGATTAGAGAACTGAGAGGGGAAAAAGAATGAGTGGTGAGGAAAGGTGTACAGCAGGGTGTTAACATGTACACCACTTGTGTTATGTGTACGAAATGTTAAGCAGGGTCAGATTGGGCTTTCCTCTCACGTTTCGTTGTGTTCTTGTCTCTTGCTTCATATTCCTTGCTCATCCCGCTTGAGCACTAGAGGGTGCAATTAATTCATCAGAAATTCAGCCACTGAAGGATTTGGAGTCACCACACACAAACACACCATCGCAGGTGAGAAAAGATCTATCCCAAAGACAATTTTAGCGTCTTTTCAGGTAAATCCCTTCTACTCCTGAAAACTACAGCAGATGAAGTATGCTCAAATAACATGGTTTTGGTTTTCGCTTAACCCCAGCTAATGCTAGTGTTTCTTCGTTTTGTTTGTTTTTTAATAAACAAAACATCAACCTGACTTCGTCGACTTATCGTTGCGGCCGTAGTTAGGAATTTGAATGAAACCATAATATGGACCAGCTGGAGGTCCCTGAGGGCGGCATGGAGTATTTGTGTCATAACAGGTCTGTTAAGATTTTAATTATCCTTTACCTCGAAGCTCCTTTCACTGTTGCTGTGATCCTTATCCACGTTTTGGCCCAGTAATACTTCATTGTGATTTAACGCCTCGACTCTGTGTAAGAAGGGTAGCAGCTGCAGAGCTGCAGTGGAAGCCGAAACGGCAGCTTTGAGGAAACGGGAGTAATAACATTTACACGCTTGTTTGGCTCCCCTGTCTCTCTCTAGGGCGACTCAGGGTGCTTAGGGTTTTATGAGGGAAAAAAAACGAAGAAAGGATGTAATATTTAAGGTCTTCTGCTGCAGTCATTCAGCAGTAGAACCTGGCCTGTATTTATTTCAGTTGTTAAACTGAGGTGTAGATCTGGGTTCAGTTTTCCAAAAAAACAGAGCTGCTTCTTGACGGGCACTAATAATGCATGAGGTACTCTGTATAATTCAGATGTTTCTACCAGTTTTCTTAGGTTTATCATGTAAAGATTTAACAAATGAATTGTGGAATTTGTTTTTATTACTGATGACACAACTACAAATTTGAATGTAACATTTAAACTGTTTTAGATATTTTCTAATTCTCCTAAAGCTGATAAAAAGATCAGACCTGAGCTTGTCAGACTGTATGTTCGATACATGACCACCATTAAACTGTATTTAATAAATAATAAGACCATTTCAGCTTGACACACTGTGGTACTGTATCTTGTAAGGAGGAAAGGAGGCCTCAGATAACCGAGCCGATTCAAGATCAGACGCTGTCAGTTTAAAGCTCATCTGTATGCATGCACGAATTCCAAGCACTCACTGCTCATAATGTGCATGCATATTTACAAACACACACACACACACACACACACACACACACACACACACTGTTTAGGCTTTGCTCAAACCAGTAGGCATGGACCAATGCACATACTCAGAATCTCAAAACATGTGTCAAAATACTACTACTATTTATAATAATACTATTTTTGTTACTGCTACTAATATTAATACTATTACTACTATGACTACTAATCTTAATGCCATCACTACCACTACTATCAATACTACTACTACTACCACCACTATTCCTACTGCTATTAATTCTACTACTGCTACCACTACAACTGATATCACTATTACTAATACTGTTACTACTTTTACTTCTACTACTAGTAGTAATAATGAGAGCCAATCAATGTTATTACAGCCATTTCTAATATTACTACATTATTCAATTGCTACTACTATGACTAACACTGTTACTTCTACAACTATTACTACTACTATAATTATTACTATCATTACTATTACTACCACCTTAATACTACTAATAACACTTGTAATACATATATTAAAACCATAACTGATAATCTATTATCACTAATAATAAACTGATTATTTATATTAGGCACTCTGTCTTTGACATGTTATGTGTGTGCTTAGTTATGTATGTGTTTTTTTCATATATCTTTCTCATAATGTTTTTATTTTTCAGAGGATAACAGGTGAGAAATGTGAAAGGGCATCCACTTTAGACTGTATTGTGTGATGGTTAGCTACATGTTCCTTTGAGGGCTTTTGAGAGAATCTCATAGAGTGGTCCCTGAAAGTGTTCAATAAAGGACTGTTTGTTTCATTTGATTCTCCACCGTGCTGCAAGACTGAAAAGGTGTTTAATGGACATCTTTTGAAGCTTGAATGAGGCTACAGGGCTTTATAGAAGAACTGGAAAATCTTGTTCATTTATGTTATTTTTCTTCTGCCCTTTCCCCTCTCCCTCACACCCCCCCACCCCCCCCACCCCCCCTTCAGCCTGGCTAACCCTCTCCCTCCCCCATTCAATCCAATCTAGTTCAATAATGCTTTATTGGCACTGTTCTCTCTCTCTCTCTCACTCACTCTCTCCTCTCTCTGACTCTCTCTCTTTCTCTCAAAGGAATGATCTCACCAGTTTTTGCTTCTTTTTTTCTCCCGCCTGTTTTACAACCAATCGTCATTAATCATGTCAAACATTTAAGCCGTGAGATCCATAAAGTCAGAGTGAAAGCTACAGCTTGGGCCAATTCAGCCTTCAGCCTGCTGCCAGGGCATGTGTTTGTGTGTGTGTGTGTGTGTGTGCATGTGTGTGAGTGTGTATGAGAGAGAGATAGATAGAGAGAGAGAGACAGAAGCGGGTGCAGATACTGTGGTTGATAGATGTATTGTCAGAGAGAGCAATAGCAAGAAAGGATATGAGCGGATATGCCTGTTAACCTGTTGCGAGATTGCAGAGTGAGTGTAGGTGGGGGGGTTGTGTATGTGGGTTTGTGTTTGTGTGTATGTTTGTGTGTGTGTGTGTGTGTGTGTGTTTGTGTGTGCGCGCATGTGTGTGAGAAGGGGCACATTTACATCCTCCCTGAAAAAATGCAATGCAGCAAATGACAGACCTTTCGCCAGTAACAGTCATATGAAAGTTAGACAGATCAAAGTCTGTCACTGTCATATCAAAACCTTGCAACATCATCTTTCATTCTTTTTACACCACCTGAAACCATCAGCTGTCTTTTACATCGAGTGACCGTTTCATAATGCACAAATCAATTTCATGATGCTTTGGAATCAAAGCTTGTTACATTAATATTCAACAAAGTTAAGATTTTTTTTATTTCTCCTAAAACATTACCATTTTGGAGATGTAAGTATTTGTCATGGCAATGATATATGCATATGTTTGAGAGTGTGTGTGCACAGACTCAGACTGATTCACCCTCATGATGGATTTACCATACACCAACACTTTTATGAGCATTCTCTTTTCTGCTATTGTGGGGATGATCTTTCTCCCAAAGGTGGATTGGGGAAACAAACATACAACAAATTGATAGTAAAACTGAGCTTTAGCTTTCAGAATTGCAGCCCTGCACACACAGCCTCATTCTAGGTTGGCCATTTCTTCCTTTTGGATTAACTTGATGATTATTTATGACATTTTCATTCTTTTGTAGGCATTTTGAAGCATAAATCAATTGTGAGAGGGTGCTGTAACGGTCTCTAGGTGATTGAAACAGACTAATCTATGAGCAGCTCCCACAGATCTCCCAGCTTCTTTAATGATGCAATAACACACCAAATGCTCCTGACGGCGTGTTTGGTGGACTTGTGTCAATTTTACAGGTGCCAGATGAAAGGAGACTGTGTTTTAATCAAAAAGAGAGAAAAAGAGAAAAATGTGTAGTAATTAGGGGGAGACACAGAAAGAAAGAGAGAGAGGAATGCGTGGGAAAGAACAAGAGGATAGAAGAACAAGGATGGAATACATTGGAGTCTCAAAAGCTGCCTTCGCAAATTAACGTTGTGCACCACCCAGAACCACACTATCATAGCAAAAAGGTTCTGTGTGCATCTTGGCTATTCACTTTTAGTCTTTGTTTTTTACCCTGTATTGGAACTGGGTGGAACTCCATGGTGCTTAAGGGGCAAAAGTTGAAATTTATTGTATACTGACATGCATTTGTCACGATAGTGTGAACGCAGTTGCAGCCAGGCTGGACTATGTTGGTGCTTAAGATGGCAAATCACCCATTAGAGGAACTCGAAGAAACACCAAACTTTTGCAGCTGCAAACTGCAGTTTCACCACCCACCCAATTTGCAACACACTTTTACACAACTGCCACACATCGCAGCACCTGCTCATTTGTAAGCACTTTTTGGCAGTAGCAGTAACAAAACTGTCAAGTTCTTTGACAGTAATTATCTCTTGTACTCTGCTTGGTTGGAATGTCATCTTACTTGTTTATCAGTGATTTAATCGTACAATATCTAGCCTGTATCGGTGCTACTGTAACAACAATATGAGCCAAGCTGGGAAAAATAAGCTAACTTCATGTGGCTCCCTACTCCCTATGTAGCGCACACTACATAGGTAATAAAATAATGGCTTACATACCCAAACAGTGCATTTTATGTCAAATAGAAAGCAACTTACATTTAACCAAAGCTGCATGACTTTCTGTCTTACATTTAGTGCACTCTGTAGGCTTAGAAACCACAGTTTCATGACCTGTGCAGTGCACTATATAAGCAAGTAGGGAGCCATCTGAGATTGCGCCATAAACATGCTCTTATACTAAGAGTAGTATACTCTGATTAGGTTATGGGTATTGTTCTCATTTCCCTGTGGTTATATCTGATTATTTCATGAACACAAAAATAGATAGACAGAATAGAAAGAAATAGAAAAAAAGTTAGCATATAGTTTCTGCATGAAGCACTGCTTTTTAATGATGTGCATGACGTGTATGCTTATGATTTACAAACTGTATTTCAGGCCTAATTAAAGGTTTCTCAAGTTAATCAAGTATGACACAATGTCATAAAGCGCATGCTTGGTACAAATCTTGTACCATGTAGGCAGAGACTTTTTCCTGTGAAAATACGAGTGTTGCCTTCATAGAGGGGAAAAAGTTAATAAGGGTTAGGATTAGGCTTAGAATCTGATTTAATCGAATCTTTTAGAGTGTAAAGTTTAGTAGCATTAAACAGATGTCCGCCAGATGTCTTTTACACATCCAGCGCACCATTATTGAAAAAGCAGTATCTTTGTGCAAGAGGTAGTGAACTGTAATATGCAGCTACCCTAGCAGGCATGTGCACTGTTCTTGCAAACTCACATGTCTGGGCCTTATGCCTCCCTCATGACTCAGTGGCCTGACTGTATCTGAGCCGAGGGCTGATGCGTTACGCTTGATGATGTAGATATGTAAACACACACTTCACACACAACAAATGAAAGAAAAAAAAAGGGGCAATAAAGATCACAGGAGAGTAAACTGACAGGTTTTTGACTAGTGTTTGTCACATGGGCCAGAAATGATCAAAAGCAGGCTACATGAGTTAAAAAAAAGTGTCACCAAAGAGAACACCAGTATTTTGTTCAACTAAAAGAGCGCCTTTTTTCTGTGTTTTATGTCTCTGTTTGCAGATACGGAAGCAGAGAGGAACGCTCTGAAAGAACACGTCTACCCCAAACTGAGGGACTTCTGTAGGGAGAATTATGGCATTGAATTCCAGGTAACATATTTCTACTCTGTGTGCCCACCTCCCGTTCCAACAGAGCCACCCGGGCCTTCTTGGTCCACCAGAAATAATATTACTGAGCTGTGCAGTGCTCACGTCAACCGCATTACTTGGAGGAATGGTGTGACTAAGTCTTTCTGTCTCTTTCATACTCTGTCTCATTCCCTCTCTCGCTCTCGTTCCCTCCCTCCGACCCTCCCTCCCTCCGTTGGTCTGGCTCGAGAAGATAAAGCTTGCTTAGGGACTACTGCTGGATATCGGCGCAGATAAGCGCAGGACGTGGCTCTCCTTTTGTTTTGTCCTCAAGTCCCTGTTCTACTTCTAGCACTTATGCAGGATCATTTACAATGCAAATTGTTTGCGTTGGGCAAGCAAAGAGAGGGAGAGATATCTATCGCGGGTGTTTGTTAAACAAATCCAGAAGAGCCAGGAGAAATGGTGGCCAGCGGCTGAAGCAGATGCCTGAGATTGGACCAAAGCAACACAGGCTTGGGGCTTGTCCTGGTTTAGAAAGCTTTTCCTTCAGCCTCTCCTACCCTTATGTAAACAATTCATGGCCTATTTAATGGCAAACTGGAGTAATATTTGGAATCCAGCAGTTACATTTTCCAAAAACTGCCCTCACTATTCTCAAACACACTCTTTTTCAAGTGTGCCCTCTGCTGCAGGAGCCAATTGTTTTCGCTCCATGGAGCAGAAACTGAGATCCAGCCCCAGGATCCCATACCTTTTCTCTTTTATCCAGCTTTTGAGTTATTAAAGCATTATTAGTCACTGTGACAGTTTTATATTACCACTGAATCACAAAGACACAATCCCTAATTAGAGAACAGCTTTCATATTCAGGATCACTTTTAAAAATAAAAGTTCCTAACCGGTTGCTGACTTTTCTAGGAAAAACCTTCCATTATGAGGAAGTCCTTTTTCAACCTTGAAAAACTTGTACACAAAAAGTTCTTTAAATAACCACCCATTCAAAGGTTTTTCAATGGCATCGCTTCACAGGAACCCTTTTTGAAGACACCTGAGAGTGATGTGTAAGCATCCAGTGTTCAATCGGACAGTTGGTCATTCATCCCATACTCTTTTCTCAGAGTCTAGGTTCTGGCATAGGATTTTGTAGGTCTGTGTTTGTAACTCACAGAGACAGAAATGTAAAACAGGGTTTAAAGGTTCAAGAAAGAATGATCATTATTCACATCCATATGGTGGCATTTTGGCTTTACTGTCCATCAAGGTTCACACGCATATATTATATTTTCATTACAGCATTACATTTCAGATGTAAAGGGACATAGAGAAAGGGAGAGAGAGAGAGAGAGATAGAGAGAAAAGAAAAGAAAAAGAGAGATTCAGCTAAGAATTCAGAGATCCAAAAAGAGGGGAGAGAAGGAGACAGAAAAATAAAAAAAAGAAAGTGATAAATAAAGAAAAAGAGATTAAGCCAGGAAGTCAGAGACACAGAAAGAGGGAGAGAGGGAGGGAGACAGAAAAATAGAAGAAGGAAAGACAAAACGAGAGTGCAAAGGAAATACAGAGAGAGAAAAAGAAATGAGAGAAAGGCAGAGAGAGCAAGAGAGAGAAAAAAGAGACAGAGAGAAAAATACACAGGGAATAAGGGGGTAGCAAATTCTCCCAGCTGGCAAATGTGATGTGGCAAATCGCAATTCTCTCTGGTCACCATTATTTGATTGTATTTCCTGTGGCATTCCTGAGAGGGACGGATGTTGGAGTAAATCTGTGTGTGCAACGTGTGTATGTGTGTGGCATGTGTGCAACAGAGAGAGAGAAAGAGAGAGAGAGAGAAAGAGAGAGAGAGAGACAGAGAGAATGCCTTAGGCAGCATCCCTGTTCAGTTGAATCATTATACACACACACAGAGACAGAGACACAGACACACACACACACACACACACACACACACACACACACCACTAAGATGACAGAGGAGGAGCTGTGACAGTGTTACAGTATGGTGAGACTTACAGCAGTCAGTGTGTTTGGGGTTATACGGGGAGCTTCTTGCTGATATGATTATGTATGATTATATGGGAGCAGAGTGGATGGGTTTTGATGGGGCAGTAGAATAATATAGAGCTGATTCTTCACGTCACTGTGGTGTCGCTCTTAGAGTCATAGATTAATGGTAGAGTTTAGTGTCTGCCGTGGTGAGTAAAGAGTATGTGGAGGATTACTATTAACACAGAATATCACAGAAAGAAGAAGAGTAAAATGCACATGCACCTGATACAGTATATTGTTAAGCATACAATTATATATATATATATATATATGTGTGTGTGTGTGTGTGTGTGTGCGTGTGTGTGTGTGTTTGTCTTTCTAACTGAAATCTGTATAATTAAAAAATCTTTTTTAGAAATGAAAACTTTTTTTCTTCAAAAAAATTATATCATATCAAACCTGTGAATGTTTCCCATTGCATCCTGTTGAAAAGCACATTATAGTTATGATAGTTATGAATTTGTTTTCATAACATGAAATGTTATGACCATTTCTTTTGATCCATTGCACATTTTTTGCACAGCCTGTACGGGAATAGCTGCTAAAACTCAAGTTAAACTAAAACACAACCACAAACTGTTTTAAATCATAGTTCATCTGCAAATTGCGTTTACACGGTACTGCCCTCATAAGCAATGGACAGCTCATGACTGCATCGTTAGCAAGTTTAAATTTGCCTGCATTCCTCGTCGTAATCACATCAACACACAGGCACTGTCACATGCACACACAGACAGACCTGCACACACGCACACACACAAGCACTAAGCCCTGTTTTCATAAAAACAACACCTTTTAACGATGGGCTAAATAATCCAGGCTAGGAGTGAAGGGACTGCGGACGCTAGCCAGTCGCCAGTAATGAACGTGGGCTGCTATGACGACGCTAACCGCAGCGTGTGATTACAGGCTTGTTGATACATTTGGAGCAGAGAGGTTTAATGGCTGTCTTTCAAAATTAGTCTGCAGATATGTTGTGTGAAAAAAAAAAAAGAAAATAGGCCAAGAGTATTGCTGAAGACAGAGGCAGTGGCTCATAAGGGAGTTGGTGTTTAAAGGAATACTCCAGTATGAAGGTTTTCTCTCGTGTTGATAAATGCCAAAGTATTCCTTTAAGCTTTTTAGGTAAAAAATGTTGGAGTCCTGGAATGCAAAGAAGATCTTCCGAGTCTTTCATGATTGTACTGGTGTAAATAAATGAATGAATGAATTGAACAAGACTGAAAACGTAAAATCTGACAAAAATGATGATTAAAAACGCAAATTTATGTGTGTTAGTATTTCTGTTCAAACACTTGGCCAGTTAAGTGGTAAGTGCTCCATTTTTCTCTCAGTTCCACATCAAGGTTCCTCCTCCACAGGGATATCAGATAGAAGATGATTGGAAAAGAAAAGGAAATCAGCCAAAGGGTGGATAGAAAGAGAGAGAGAGAGAGAGAGAGAGAGAGAGAGAGAGAGATGAAAAGCAGGAAACAGATGCTCAGCTTGCTAGGGGGTTTGTTAGCTTTCACATTGATCTCCCAGTTTGTGGAGAATTAAGATGGCTTCAGCATACGGTCTTCAAGCGTATTGATTAGTCATTTGCAAAAAAAGAAATTAACATTTTAACTGGGCGTGGGCGTGACTGATGGAAGTGATGCACGCTTTGAACCTTGAGCTGTTTTCCTGTAGTCCGTTTCTTCTCTTCATTTACAATAAATTATTAATCAGCATTTACTCTTTGCCTTCCAGTGGCCAGGTCTAATCAGTCGGCTTCTCGTAGTTTAGATACTGGTTACATTATTAGCAGACATTGGCATCGTTAGAATAAACTTTAAGTAACTTTTAAATGTGTGAATCTAACTGAGAAATCAGTATAGAGGCTGTAGCCAACACTCTCTCTCTCTCTCTCTCTCTCTCTCTCTCTCTCTCTCTTTCTCTCTCTTTCTCTCTCATAAATTGAAAAGGCGGGCAGGCTAGGTGGCTGGTTGCCATAGCAATAGTCTAATTGCAGAGGCACTCAAGGCGCAGTGCATTGTGGGTAGCCTAGCCTAGCCTTGTAAATCAGGAGAACTTTGACAGCCCTTTTAATTTTTCCTTCTCTCTGTCTCTCTCCCTCTTGTATTTCTCTCCAGCCTGCTCTGTTCATCTATCGCTTTTTATCTTGAAGCAAGCCTCTCTCTCCCAGTCTCCCCTTCTCGCCTGCCCATAATTGACCATGTTAAAATGTCATATTTCTTCTCTAATTGCCCCTAAATGGAGGCTATCAGTACTATAATTTGTCTGATCTTAAAATGACACATCCACGTATAATCAGTGGCTGGAAAGGTGCCTAACCAATGCTCCTGCGCTCAACTTTAAATGCTTCCTGTGATTTAAACAGTAAATCACTACATTAGCAGAGTGCTGCAGGTGCCTCATACAGTAAAAAGACTGTGTGATGATGTGCATATAGTTATGAGGAAATAAAGTGCTCTATTTGAGTTTCGTCTTTGTAACCTGGAGCAATACATTATGTTCCCAAACCAAGCATCACATCAGTAAAAATCTGACTAAAAAAAAGACAAGTCCACATGATTTTAGTCCTGAATTTAAAGTCACAGACTAAAATCTGTGATTGCTAGTGCACACTGCTACCCTGACAAACATTAAGTTGTGCAATGTAAGTCATGTCCATTTGGTATAGTTACATTGGAATAATAAATAATGATAACATAAAATGACTCTATAATGTTTTTCAAGATTAACATTTAGGATCTGGCCCCTAAACAGGGATTTATCCTAGTCATGGATGATATATTCCTTTCAACTGAAATCCAGTGCAATTCAGGACTAGGCTTAATTACTATGCAAGAAATCAGACTTTAGAATATATCAAAAGTAGTTCATTTTAAGGGACAACACAAAATATGCTAATGCTGCTGCTTTGTTGGTCTAGCACAGAGATTTTCCCATCCAAATTGGTGTGACTCTAAGGGGTCAATCAGTCACACCAGAATCATTGAATAGTGTCTAGTTTAACAGTTAGCCAACACTAACAAAGTTAGCCCTAATAGAATATTAATGTTACAACATTCTTAAAATTTTAGCATTATATGACAAATAGCCTAATGCAAATAATGTCTTTTCATGGCCACTCCCCTTCTGGTACATGTGCACAACTAAACACTTTTTTTGGGATGATAGTGCATAATCTAGATAATAATACTTCACAATACATTTTGTTTCATTTCCCAGTGTGAACACACTTCTTGAGTAGTCTGCTATAAAAGACTTCATATTGAGACATAGCATTAGAGTCTTCTTCTTAATTCACTTTAAACTGATGCTGTGATTACAGTGGATGCACTCTGAGTCTCAATACAGTCACTAAAACCAGCACTCAAATATTACCATGCATTTTATTGAATTCCTTTCACAGCATATTAAGAAATTAATGGTATTTGACACTAAACAGCATTCATTCATAAAGCACATGCATTCCATCCAGCTATCTACATAATAGGTTTCACAACTGATTAAGGGCTTAATTCCTTTTTATATCTTCAACTGAATGGTTTCTGAACGATCCATCACCTGCTGTACAGTGTACTGTACCATACACTTGTATAGACATACCTACAGTGTGTGGCATATAGAATGCTAGCTTTGAATATTATTTATCCTACTCAGTGATTAAGCTGTTAACTACAGTCTTCGCAGTCTGCTGCCTGTGATATATCTATATTTGTATTAGCCCTCCTGCAAGGTGGCTCTGTTGGTTGTTTTCTCTCTCTGTTTTCTGCCTGGCTTCATCCCCAGCTCTCTAAGGCATACTCATAAATTCCTCTACATAACCATGAAGCCTAATGATTATGCCTTCAGCAAATATGAATTATTCCTCACACTTGACATGCTGTAAACGGAAACAGTGTGTGAGAGAGAGAGAGAGAGAGAGAGAGAGAGAAAGAGAAAGAGTGAGAGTAAGCTAAAGCCGCAATACTATCCTCAGTTAGATTCACATTTAAAAGTTACTTGAAGTATCTCTTGACCTCAGCACTAACACACAAGTATGCTGCATTACACTACTGATGTGTGTATTCTGCATCTCTTCTCCCGAGATAGGCATGGTTAAATCCTCTGGCAGCTTCCATGAGGGATTTACATAAAAATAAGCATACAAATCCACAGATCAATGCTTGCTATGACATTGCGCTGGGTAATTATTATGCAAATACATATTTGCCGTTCGTTATGAAGTTCTGTGTCTACTGGCCAGTCGTAAAGCCTTAGTTAAGTCTAGTCCTGCATTCGTTGTCTGCTAAAGATTTCTTCTTTAAGCTAAAGATTTACAATTTTAAGAAATTGCTTATAGTTATGTCAGTTTGTCAACAGCAGACATAGCATGAAAAGTGGCTTCTTTTATTTTCCAAAGTGTATTATTCATTCGCAGTGACCTGCCTTTAGTCTAAGTGGAAAAATCTGCACTCTTTGTCCATAGCAGTCTTTTAGAGGGGCCAGTGTTTAAAGGGGCTGCATCCTACATTTTTCTTGTATCCTTGTTTTTTTCCACCTTTCACGTTGTTAGTAATTAATAGGATAATTCTTTCTTATATGATCATTTTCCATACCGTCTTTACCACTTAGATTGATAGGTTGGCATCACAAAAACAGTGAAATTAAACTGACCTGACCAGGCCCAGCTGGTACTACTAAATTTGAAACCTGAACCCAACCCAAACCCAAAGCTGTTTGTGTACAATAACAGAGACGGATAATCATAGACACACTTTTTTCCAAACTTTACTGAGAACTGACTAAAATGTCCTGTAATGTACACATCTGTAATGTACTCAAAGTGTGTTTCAGGATCAGTGTGTATCAGTGTGTTTTTGTGGAATCCTTGATTGTACCTGACAGCATCCATTCACAGACTATTAGCCTCTCTGAGTTAAGGTTTCTCCTGGTGCTGCTGCTTATAGAAATGCTTAACACACAAATGCCTGAGAAACATGAGGAAAAATTGTATGTGACCTTTCCACCAACCCATCACACACATTTCCACAGTTTCCATGAGGGACACATTCACCCACTCTTTAAACTTCTGAGTTGTAAGAAGTATTATATTGCATCAAACCATTCTATTTAAAAAAGTAAGGAAATTTAGTTTACCATTTTATGGGCTGTTTCATTATTTACCAACAACTTATTTAACATGCTGCATTCAGTTCATCAAGCTTTCATGAGCATTTAAATGTGCAAACGAAGTGCATGATTAGAGCTACAATAAAACTCAGCAGGATAATCAAGAGGAGAGACAAAAATGAAAAATCAGTTACATAATACATGCAGAATTAGTTATAGAAACTTTTTAGTTGCAGTAGACATTTAGACAACCCCTTTTATTAATTTCTATGTTAATCTCTTGAAGCGATACTAATTTCATGTTCTTTATTACAGTATTACTGGTGCTTCCAAACAAGAATGCCAAAAAGGGTTCTTGCCATAGAAGAACCATCTTGAGTTCCCTAAAAACAATTCGGTGGATGGTTCTTAAAGGTTCTTAATGAGATGTTTGAGTGAGAATAACTAATTTAAAGTTTAAATATCTTGCACATAATGTATAGGTGGCCAAAAGTGTATATGTATATGTGGCTAAAAGTATGTAGACAACCCTCCTAATGATTGCGTTTAAGCCACATCCATCACTAACAGGTCTATAAAATCAATCACATAGCCATGCAGTCCCTACAGATAAACAGTGTCAGTAGAGTGGGTCATACTGAATAGCTTAGTGACTTTAAACATGGCATAGTCAAGTCAGTCTGTGAAATATCTGCCTTGTTAGATCTGCTCTGGCCACTTAGACATTCTAGGATTAGGAAATGGAAACATCCAGGAGTAACATCAGTCCATCCACAAAGTTCCTGACCACTGAAACTCACAGAGCCGGCCCACAGAGCACATAGTGGGTTTCCACTGTTGCATCATTCATGAAGGAATTCCAAACTACCTCTGGAAACAACAAAATCATAAGAGCTGCAACTTTGAGAGGAGCTTCACGAAAATGGTTTCCATGGCTGAGCAGCTACAAACAAGTCTGGGTAGTGCCAAGTGAAGTGTAAAGCCTACTACCACTGGACTCTGGAGCAGTGGAAATGTTCTCTGGAATGGTGAATCACACTTTACTATCTGGCAGACTGATGAATGAATGTGGGTTTGGAGGATGTCAGCAGAACACTACTTAATGAAATGCATAATTTGGTAATGTTTGGTGGATAAGGTTTAAGTCTGATTTTCAAGTTTTGGGTTCAGCCAGTTAGTTCCAATGAGCTCATGTAGATGGGATGGCCAGGTGTCCACACACTTTTGGCCATTTAGGGAACTAGATGTCCTAAGGTTAACATCTGTCAAAGAACCATTTGAATCAGGGTGGCTTCCAAATTCATTAAATATTTATCAGTTCAATAAGGAACGTTCTACACACAGCTCTACAATATCTTGGACTAAATAGGGTTCAAATCAGGGGCGTGACTGATGTCTACAAACATCAGAGGCCCAGTCAATGTGCCTGCTCACATTTTAAAATGAAGAAGAGCACAAAAACACTCTTTTGACCCTTGATTCAGAGTATAAGATCATATGAGAATATAATGGAACCTTTGACATAATTCCATTTCTCAATGTTGTAAATTTGTGTTTTCAGCATCCTCCAAGCTAGCTGGTCTTTGTTGTCTAGCATATATAGCTAGTTATCATTTACCTAAGCTAACTAAGGCTATCCAGAGCTGTGAGAATGTATTTTATGCAGGGGGTGCACCTAATGCCTGATTTAGATATCAATATAAGGCATAGAGAATATCAACATATATTTAATCCCAGAAAATATCAAGAGCTATAGTCCGATATGTCCCTGGTTCAGATCAGAGCTTAGAGATTTGATTTTAAGGGCAAGAACACTGAGTGATGTGTTGCTGATGTAGTTCATTATGAAAACAAATTAGCAATTAATATGATTTAAGTGATTAGTGTCAAACATCACTGTTGTAGAAGATACTAACCTTCTTAAATTAATTGTTCTCCTGCTTTATAAACAGGACTTTTTCGACAAGGTTTGAACAGCTTGCTATGTTTTCAGCTTCACTAGCTGCTTCTCCATGGCTGCCTCTGAAAAGAACTTCAACTACATGCTCATTATCCACCTGTGTAGCCCCTCACTCACTTGAAAAACTCATGGAGCTGGCCATTAGCTGTGTCCAGGTGTTTCCGTATTGTGTTGCGAGTATGTCTCTGAGGCTTTCCTGTCACATCCTAATTGCCTGTTTTGTTAATACTTCAATTCTTTCAGCTCAGTTTAGATGAAAGGTGTGTGTTCATCTTAGATAAATGAGCAGTGTGCTGTCCCAGATGTTTTCGGGATAAAGGTTGGTTGAATTGCTCCCTAATGGTGAAGTATGGCAGAGCGGGTGGATTTAGAAGTCAGCATTTGTCATAAGACACTATGTCAGGCTTGCCTCGGCGAGGAGCCGGTTTCAAAGGTTAAATCAGAAAAGCGGGTCAGAGGCTGTGCGCGCCGGTGTATGTGTGTGTTTGTTTATGAGAAAAAAAATGACTAAACTGGACTTGTGTGCAGAGAAAGAAATCTCACAGATGTGATCCAGCCAATTAGAGAAGATCTGACTGTAGCTCTCTGCTAATTACAATCCAAAATAGAGAAATTAGGCTTTTTCTTCAACAACCCATTAGATGTTTAAAGTGTTGAAATGCAGAAGCTTGAATGTCAATCACAGCAATTATTTATTCCCACAAGGTCAGACTACACTGATCAAACACACAAACATGAACAAACACATACAGAAATGTTAGATTGGATTGCTTTGCACTGTTTATTTGTTTGGGGACTCAAGAATATCCTCTCCCCATTTACACCGGTCCATTTTCTGCACAAAGGTAACAGCAAACGCTAGGCTGGTTTTGAGTTTCATTCCAAAACTCATGCATTACATATCCATTTGTTGCTATTTCATATATAAATTGGTTTGAAGAAAATAGTAGCTGAAATATAAGGCATTTACATTTGTACATGTAAATCTACATTTATCATAACATAGCATCAAAAAGCCCCAACAATGTATATCAAGAAAAAAATGTTCATTAATGTGTTGTAGGACTAAACTTTTAATTTGGTCTTCTGTGCTTGGTGTTAATAGAGGAAAACATTCAATGAAGGCAAGCATTCTAGAACAGTATTAATGAAGGAGGGGATTTTAGAACTGTGTGAATGACAGAGAACACTTATTAACAGCATGAACGGAGGAGAAAATAATTTAATAGCATGAATGGAGGAGAACATTCTGTGTGATTGGGGACAACATTGTAGAACTGTGTGAGTGAAGGAGAACATTTTAGAACAGTGTGAATGGGAAGAGCATTATGGAACAGTATGGGGAGAACATTTTAGAACAGTGTGAATAGGGAGAGTGTTATGGAACAGTATGGGGAGAACATTTTAGAGCAGTGTGAATGGGGAGAACCTTAAGTGGTATTTGGTCCAGGAGAACATTCTCACTTGCCTGTCAATATGATGTTAAAATTGTGAATCATGTTCTGAGTAACTAAGACATGCTGTACTTCAAAGTCAGTATGACAGAAGTCCAGACATTCCTCTTTCGACACATGTTTTGTTCATCCTAGAATTCAGGAGTGCACTCTTCCTCAGATACTGATGTCAGATTTGTATAGTTTCCTGTGATCTTGGATGTGAGCCAGGAGTGTTCTTTGAATGAAACTTAAAAGGGAGCTTTAGATTAAGCTGGGGAAGACTACACACACACACACACACATACACACACACACACACACACATACACACATATACACATACACAAATAGCCTCCTCTAGCTGGTGTCTGGAGAATTAAAATAATATCCAAATAAACACAAATTTGGAACACAAATATAAGTCGTTACTGTGTTTCTTGAATGATGAAGTTGAATTCATCTGATTGCTGCATGGTTTGCCCTGGCAAATTAAAATGGAGAGGAACACACACACACATACATAGAGCGGGGGCAATCTCCTCTGGCTGGTACTTGCAGAATCACCATAATCCAAACCTCTCTAACACACCAGAACACAAATGCAAACACACACACACACACAGATCCCCAGCCAAAGTGACAGAGATTCCCCCTACAGCGTGTTTGCTGTTTGAATTATCTGCGCCAGCGACACTGATTCTGACAAATGCGTCCAGGGACATCCCCGAGCTCGGCCATTCTGGTGCTCAGGAAATGTCCTGTCCCTCTTCATTACACCCTGTTACCATGCGCACACACACACACACACACACACACACACATTCAGTGTCTAACACCCTTTTCCCTCCTTTACACAAGTGCACGCATACCTGAAAGCTTCTCGGATGTGTTTATATGTGCCCATGAGAGTGTATGTGTTATATGGCCTTCCTTGCTCTCAAAGTATTGAGGACAGCCGAGTGTAAAAGGCTCTGCAGAAGACTGTTACACTGCTGCTGGCTCATTTGGTGATATGCCACTTTACACTTCCTACCACTCTCTCCTTAGCTAACACACACTTTCCCTAGAGAACAGGCTGCGGAAACACTGCTATGGCAAACAACAAGTAGCGTAAATACAAGCGCGAGAGAGGAACACCGAATCATGTTCAGAGTCTACCCTTTTTTCTCCCTCTACCTGCTCATTTGACGCCATTTGTTTCTAGCAGGGTGCTGTCAAATCTGTTCGTTATGTGCAAGCATGGTTTATCTTCCTGTAGAGACAGTCCCTGTGGACCCCAGTTTCCTCTCATCTCTTTCCACCCGTTCTCTTTTTCTCTTGTTTTTTAAAAGTGGCAATGTGCACTGCATGGGTTTGAAAACAAGGCAATTACAATTCCCAAGGAATAACAGTAGCAGTTTTTTTGATAAACCAATAATGTTAATTAACTTATGTACTGTTTTGTAGTGTTGCTCATTAAAGTCCTTGTACACTGGAATCTTTGTCATGTAGATATCACTAACTCTTTTACATTGAGGAAAAAAATGTACATTTTTCTCAGTGTAAAAGGGTTATTACCTTATCCATCCATCCATCCATCCATCCATCCATCCATCCATCCATCCATCCATCCATCCATCCATCCATCCATCCATC
>JBBJLS010000011.1:9239123-9260269 GCA_037577275.1 Bryconaethiops microstoma
CAGTCACACACACACACGCACTCTCAAATTCACTGGCACACACACACGCACACACACACTCACACACACACACACACACACTCACATTCACACACACACACATACACATACACACACACACAAACTCACACACACACAAGCACTCTCTCTGTCACACACACTCATACACACAAACTCACAAACACACACTCACAAATACACTCTGTCACACAAACACACACACACACACACACTCATACACACACAATCTCACACACACACACATTCACAGACACACACACACATACACACATTCACATACACAAACACACACATTCACACACTCACATTCACACACACACAAACAAACACACACACACACTTACACACAAACTAACATACACACACTCTCACAAATACACTCTCTCACACACACACACACACACACACACTCACATTCACACACACACTCACACTCACAAAAACACTCTCTCTCTGTCACACACACTCATACACACACACACAAAACACACACACACACACACACTCACAAAAACACTGTTCTTATCACAGCCTGGTGTAAATAATGATGTGTGTTCCTAGCCTCTGGAAGCAGAAGGTTGCTGTAGCAATGGAGATGTCACTGACCTAGATTAAGCAATGATCTAAGCTGTGTCTGAAATCATAACCTGCTTACTTTCTGTGTTTTTCATAATGTTTGCTGAAATGAGTGAGGTTTTACACTTGTTTATTCACCTCTGTTAGCATTAGCTGTAACTTCACCTCTGTTAGCATTGGCAGTAGCTTTACCTGTGGCATTGGCATTCATTTTGACATTAGCATTAGTGGCCAAAACATTTCCTGTGTTTGATAAATATTAACATACATCTTTTTATGCTTTAAATAGACACATACTTGCAATTTTAGACTAATAAAACATTTTAATGCACTTCTGTATGTGCTTCTAAATTCGCCTGTGCTACTAAGTTTATTAGTTGTGGTAACAGTGGCTACTATAGCTTTACTGCTTGAAAAATGTTAAATTAGCCACCTGCCAAAAGTATTCTTATCTAAAGTGCAGAAAGAAGCAGACAAACCAGATGAAAGAGAAAGGATGGATCAGAGGAGAGAGGAAAGGCCTTTGTCAGTTGTGGATGAAAAACTTCAAAAAATGAATTAATGAATTAAAATGCATTTTTTAAAATAGTTTTTAAAATAAAAAAGAAAGAAAAAGAAAAATGGTTTTAGATGTTGGAGCAAAACATCTACTAATTAGAAACAACTAATAGTAACATCTTAAATGCAGAAACAATAAGAATATACAAACAATGGCAAATAATACGTATGATTTTAACATGTCGTTTTCATGCAATGAAAACTAATTTATACCGTAGAAATGGCAATTAACACTTGTGTGACACTCGGGAGCATCTGGGGCAGAAACTGCTGCTGCAAGTTTCACACTGAAGCTCCTGCTGGTCATAATGGCTTCATTAGCATATTCATGACAAAGTTGAAGAAATTCTTCATTATTGCTTCTTAATGACAAACTGCACAATTATGAAGTAGCAAATAGTTCAAATTGTGTGTAATTTTCCTGGATTATCAGAAAAACCATAACATCAACATGTTCTCATTTGATTGTGCCAGTTAATAATAAACAATAATAAACAATTGAATGTGTTCAGTATTTAAACTGAAATTTTTATAGATTTCGCTTCTTAATCCAGATTACCAGCTAGCCCACATTTTCCTCTAACATACGTGTACCAGGTAATGAGTTTTCTCAGATGCTTGGTTCAGGTGTTTCAGGTGCTAGACTAAAGCAACAGCTCTCACCCAGGATAGGTTTGAATAGACTGTTTAAGACTTACATTTGTAAATGAGCTCTGTTTTGAATCTGTGTGTTATGGGTGTACCGTCTGGACTGAAACATCTTTAAACTGTTGTACATTGATTAGGTGGGTAAATGTTTTACTTTTCATGACATCACAAAAACAAAGAATTCAAAAAAAGCCTGTTTTTACAGGTTCCAGCTTAGTTTTCAGGTATGAAGTGTGACAAAATGAGCATTTTCCAGCAATTTCTAATATACCTGTATGGGGTAATGAGTTTTCTCAGATGCTTGGTTCAGGTGGTTCAGGTGCTAGACTAAAGCAACAGCTCTCACCCAGGATTGGTTTGAACATCACCTGAGCTAGTTAGTGAGTGAACTCTGCTATATCAGAGTAAAACCTGAAAATATATAGTATAGGTCAGAAACCTGGGCTTTGGTACAAATGAAGGTATGATGCAGCTCGTCAGCTTTGAAGACACCAATGAACCTATAAAGCTCGTCTCAGGTATATATTTGTCTAAGGGCTAAAATGGTTAGGACTGCCAGTATTACAGACATCTTGATGAATAAATGAGTACAGTAAAATAAGACAAGAAGATAAGAAATAAGACAATGTGAAAGGTCATTCACTGCAAAGGTTTTACTGATAAGATGGAAAACCATGGGAATGACTAGCAGATATTATTAAAGCCATGAAAAAATATTTTCAAAGATGGAAAGCATGGCTGAACTGCATTACTTTGATGTCTTGTGGTGGACCGTTAACCCATACTGTCGATGTTTCAGTTTATTTATGAGACTAAGGGTCATGGTGACATGCTTCCGGGACAGAAAGTGTTGTCTGAATTCCATTCATAGTCTCACGGATACCCTGTCTGGTGAATGACTGAACAAGTAGACCATTTCAGACACAGCATATGTTTCTGTCTGTCCTCTTAGACAAAGTGCAGGGTTCCACATTCTTCTAAAAGTGTATGTGTGTGTGCGTGACACTCTGTGTGTGTGTGTGTGTGTGTGTGTGTGTGTGTGTGTGCGTGTGTGTGCGTGTGTGTGTGTCTGAAGTATGCCTCACATGGGGGTTTTACAGTTGCTTTCCCAGTTTTTCTTCTTTTCTTTATAATCTTTCTATTCTCAGCTAGTAGTTCGGAGTTTAGTGACAGCGTTGTAAATCCCACTGTGCCAAAAGAGCAATGTGACCTATTTCCTAAAATACATAAGAAATGCTATGCTGGTATTTCCCTTCCTCTTACACCTTTGTTGCAATTTTGCATCATAGCTTATTTATTTAAAGGGCCCATATCCTACATTTTCCAACCTCGCTTTATCTCTTATAGTTGAAAAGGCTGTTTAAGGCTGACATGTAAATGAGCTCTGTTTTGAATGGGTGTGTTATGGGTGTACAGTCTGGGCTGAAACATCCTTAAAGTGTTGTACAATGAATAGGTGGTAAATGGTGGTAAATAGGTTACAGGTTCCAGCTTAGTTTTCAGGTATGAGGTGTGAGAAAATTAGCATTTTCCAGCATATGGACCTTTTAATACATCATCCTTGCCACTGGCACAGGGAGGGGCCTACACAGCATGCACTGGGTGTGTGTGTGTGTGTGTGTGTGTGTGTGTGTGTGTGTGTGTGTGTGTGCGTACACACTTGTTTCTGAGCAGCGGGGAGCCCTCAAGGACTGGATGTAAAAACATGCACATATTAAAATGAAATTGTCAAGCAGCTGGGTGGGTGAAATTGCAAAACTGCACCTTTCCAATTCCAAATTTAACAAACGAGTCATAAATGAAACAAAAGTATGTCAGTGGTGCTCAAAAAAAATACAAAAGGAATATTACTTTGAAATTGTTTAATGCCAAAACAAACACTTCTGTATTATCCTCCAGTGTGACACTGCGAGGTGGAGAGTGAACACAGAGCATACAGCATCACAGGGACCGATGGATGTATCTACAGCTGACATTATAGGTTTAAAAGGCTGTGTGAGAGGAATTCACTCAGAGAAGTGAGCCATTTTGGTCACTGTTTTAATGTGAAAGCGATAATGAAGTAAATATGTATCTTGAGGCTGTGATGTTTCCATGGTTAAGGCATGATGCAAAGTGGAGTAAAATCAATGCACCGCCTGGCTTTGTTAAATAGCCACAAAATACACAATGTTAAAATACACCCATGTTCAACCGATAAATGAATTTATAAATAATAATTAGCATTCAAGAGACATGTATATTAAATATTTTTCCAAATGCTTCAAACGTGACTCGGGTTTTAGAACAGCAACTAGCAGCCATGAATATAGAATGCTGAGTCTCTTTTGTCCCGTTTGAGATTTGCCGATGTTAATACATCAGGCACGTC
The DNA here is from genome assembly GCA_037577275.1 of Bryconaethiops microstoma. Classification (NCBI taxonomy): domain Eukaryota; kingdom Metazoa; phylum Chordata; class Actinopteri; order Characiformes; family Alestidae; genus Bryconaethiops; species Bryconaethiops microstoma. Next base: position 9,243,298 of record JBBJLS010000011.1, read on the forward strand.
GGTGACAATTCAGTTTATCGTATGTCGCACCCAAGATACAACTCAGGTTGCGAGTTACACCCATGGCCTAAAGCATAACACATGATTTAGACTAGGCCTTATCAGATGAGCACCTGAAATTGAAACCAGTGATTTTGCGTCATGGAATTGCCTGCGGATTGTCTCGCATCTTTCTTCATTTCACTGTTTGTCAGGGTTTCTCAAGGTAAACGAGGGTGTGGGTGTGTGGGTGCGTGTGTTTGCATGTGTGTGTGTGTGTGCGTGTGCGTGTGCGTGTACGACAAGGAAGTATGTGCACCACAAAACTGCCACCACTTGAGTTCATAATGCTGTTCATTCCATTTTACTATTTATGCTATAGCACACACTCATAAATTAGTGTAATAAACAACCCCAAATAGTTATTGGCTTGGCCAAAGAACCGTTTTGTGCAATCCTTGGTCTTTAACGAGATTAAGGCTATGAATGCTTCTACCAGTCTGAAGAACTTAGATCGCATTTGAAGTGTTTAATAGAAATAGGTAGATTACTAATTCTGCTCTACGTGAAACCAAGTGGAATGATCAAGTCTGATTTGCCTAAAATACAGTGTGCAATGTCCTGCCACTAAAACTTTTCTTTTAGTTACAATTTTTAACTAGTGTTTGCAAGTACTTTTATGTTACTTAAAAGTTTCCTCTTTCAGTCCCCCTCCCTCATAAAGCAGAGAGAGTGAGAGAAAGAAATAAGAGAGACGTTTTGCCTCGTCACCCCCGCTGCTTTAATCTAGCTGGCAAAGCTTCATATTCTTAATACTCTTCAGTACCACATTCCAGAGGCATGGGCAATAAAGTTGGCAACCGATAACATGTCTGTTTCACAGTGTGTGTATGTGTGTGTGTGTGTGTGTGTGTGTGTGTGTCTGTATGCGATATATATAGAGAAAAACCCATACTTAATACACTATATGCAATATATCGCATACTATTATACACTGAAATGAAGTGTATGAACTTGAGAAGAAGGAAATGATTATATTCACACAGGCAGTTTGATCTTCTCTATGAGCAGAAAGGAAAGGTAAAGATTTCATGGCTTTTTAAGTAATGCAGATCATAGAGACATATAGATTAGCATTTCATATGTGTTTTGCTGTTGTTGTTACAGCCGGCTTGTACTTCAGAGCGGCAAAATTGTGAGCTTTCCAGGATCATTGTTTTGCCTCATTCATGATAAGCATGCCATAATGTGCAAATGAATTCTCCTAATTGTGTCTCCTCTAATGATTTGGCCATCACTCTGAAGCTCTCCTGTGTGCTGGAAATGTCCCTGCTGTGTGTAATGCGATTATATGTGGACGGAGAATTATGCTGATCATAATAGTTTAAATGTAATGTGAAATACTGGATGGCCATGTAGGAAAACTGAGAAAAGATGATGTGACAATGGTGCTGGCTATAGAGTTTACCATTTAATGGCTTAGATGGATGTAACAGTGTCTCTCTCTCTCTCTCTCTCTCTCTCTCTCTCTCTCTCTCTTTCTGTCTGTCTGTCTCTCTCTCTCCCTCTCGTTCTCTCTCTTTCTCTCTTTCTGTCTCTCTCTCTCTCAGGGTTTGGTTGGGGAGAAGTATGGCAGTATTCGGGTTCCAGGGGAGGTGGAGTCGGCTGAGTTTGAGATGATCCTGGATGCAGCAGTGGAAGCAGGTTTAGACACACGGATCCTGGAGGAGTGGTACTGCCGGGATGAAAACTCAGTACCGCCGGCATACTACCTCAAACCCAAAGCCCAGATGCTGAAGAACTATCAGAACTCGGTAAGGGCAGGACCAGATGCAATTGTGTCATACATGTGACACTTTTAAAAGTAAAAAGGGATAGAAAAACTATTTTGCTTCTCTTAAGAACGTTTCAGTTGATGTATTTCCCTGTAGAAGAATGGAAAACCCACTGGCTCATGTATAATAGAAGATCTTAATAGAGCCATCCCTGAAAAGGTTTCTTAGAGAAGTAAAATGAGTTCCATGGTATCACTCTGAAGAACCATTTTAACATTGTGTTTAACTGGGTGTACTTAATTTGTCTTGTAATAAAAGAGGTGAAATGTGCATGTAAAGCAGAAGTACATTTGAAGTACATTTTGCACAGCTAAAGCAAATGTATTCCATCTGATATCATTCTGTCACTTGATATATTGATATATATTAATATAATATGCAAATCATTACATGTCAAGCAAGACTCTGGAAAGTGATTTGCTATTCAAAATTCCAAAAGTAAAACTAAAACATCCATATGTCAGTTTGACATTTGACAGTCCAAATAAATAAACTCCCTCATCCCCTAGCAAAGGACTGGACAAACACAAAAGTACAATATGATTAGATCTGCAGATTAGGAACAGCTATTATTTAACAATGCATAGAGAAAACATTTTTATGATGTAGTTATGTTGTTATACAGTAATATAATCATTTCAAAAGTTAGTATTAAAATGAAAGCCTTTGGTTGTAGGCCAAGGCTCCATGGAAAACAAACACTTCAATGTTTTAAAGTATGTCTTTCTCAAAATTTGTCAAGATGCTAAGAATAATATCTTGCTACATTAACATATGTTTAAATTTAAAAGGTTTTTATTTGCTATTTCAATATGAGTTTTTCATAAGACAGCACTGTGCTGTCAGGGGTTTTTTTATTTGTATTTTTTACAGTGGTTATAAAATACAGTTTTCATCTTTTCCATTGAACTGTGCATTTCTTAAGAAACTTTGATCAAATATAACTGTAGTATGAAAATGTGTATGATGTAGTGAACTGGATTTTTGTAGTTGTTGATAGACAAGCAAGTTAACAAGGTAATTTTACTGTGTTAAAAAAATCTATTAGTCATCATACGCAATATTTAGATATGAAGAAAGCTTCAGTTGTGCAGTCTATTTTATCCTAGCATGGTTGTCTTTCAGGAACGGTGAATTGCCTTTCATAGCAGGAGGTTCTCGTCTTTCCGACTACTGCCGTCACTGCTCGCTAGCAGCTCAAGTACACAAAGACTCAACAGTGTCCTAGTTAATCTGATAACAGAGTTACCAATTTATTATATTAATTAAAAGCATCTGAGTCAGTTATAACTCCAACAGTACAATGGTCTACAAGAGGGCCTTCGGAAAGAGGAGCCAATACAGGATTTGAGGAAAATCTGATCCCAGCTTGTCCATACAGGTGTAGTTTTCTGTTAAAGCAAGCCTAGCCTGTTCCCAACACACAGATACTGTATGTCCTGTAAATGTTAGTGTGTAAAAAGCAGGCCAGCGGCTCAGCAGCTTTTAGGCAGAGCGCCCTGAAAATGGCTGACCCAAGAGAGTAAACATTCACCTGCGGGAGAGTTTATTAGCCTCATAAATTCAGTATGTCTTTCATTAAACCTTAGTGAAGGTGCAGGCTCTAGTGCTCGATAGTTCTCACTCTGCTTTTCTTTCTGACGTTCTCTCTCTCTGCTTATTCCCCCTCTTTCTCTCCACCTTTTCCTGTAATTACCTTGAACATGAACTTAGTTACACACCTTCTTCCTCTCCTTTTTCCCTCTGATTTTTCACTTTCTCTGTATCACACACATACACACACACACACACACACACACACATACTCAGTTTCATGTCATGGTCTGTATATGAATCAGGTCGTAATACACAGTGTCTGCAATTTGAAGGGTGTGTGTATGAAGCTGAGTGGCTCTGCTGGACTAAAATGAGAAAAGCAGCAGGGTTTCAGTTTCTACCAGTATTCAGCAAAATCACCCACTGATCTGGCCCAAAGCAGCCTGTCCCCCTTTCCCAAAACACTCCACCCGCCTTCCCCTTTCTCCTACTATCTTAAATTTGGTTATTGTAGAGTATTTTGCCTCAAAAATGACAAAAGATCATACTTAACCACTTAATGGTTTATTGTTCAGTATTTATTTTCATAAGTAAAAAAGTGGTAAGTATAATAATAATAATAATAATTATTATTATAATTATAATAGATAATGTTATATAAATATATAGAATGTTATTGACCCTCTTAACTTTGTGTAATAAACTGTAACATAATCATGATTATGACAACAATAATAATTGGTGAACTGTATATCACCATTTAGGCATTTATATGGTCGTTTGAGTTGACATGGTTCTATATGCAGCAAACCACCGCTTATTCACGGTTCAGCAGTTGTGGCTTCAGCCTCTCGCGGATTTTTTCTGAGAACCAAACTAATAATTGTTCATGGAAACCCCTGCAATCAGCAAACCCCTGTCTTGCTAAGTGCCATGCCCAAACATAAACAACCAGCACGAGGACGAGGGGCATGGCAGACAAGGCCCAGATGTCACATTTTTTTTTCGTGGCAATATATAATTTTTCATGGATTTTTGTGCTAAATTATTAATAAAAATATAATTTACTAACTTTGTAACATAAATATTAACATAAACTCAGCTAAATTTATATATAAAATATAACTGTTTGAATTTTTTGGTACTGTCCAGAGAACACAAAGAAAGCATGTCTTGGGATGGTGAAATACCCTTGAACTCAGAGGTGGGAGGATTGAAAGTAGCCAATCCAAGAACGTTATTTATATCTCCTTGCTCCTGATTGGCTGCTGCCCTGTGACACCTCTCTGGCTGCTGCAGTCCAGAACTTCCCACGTGGAGCATCTCAAGCATTCTCGTGTTTTTCATTTTGTTCTTCCTAAAGCCCTGTATTTTTATTATTGTAAATTAAATTTATTATTATTTTATTTACTCTGCTTATACCAAAGAAAACGACAGCGCATACCATGAATTGCATGAATTACAGTACAGTCTATACAGGGGTAACATTGGTATTTTACATTTACTGTAAACATTTAATATAAACCCATTCCCATTTTTATTAAAAAAATTTTTTTTATTAAATGTACCTCCTATCCATTATTGAAACATTGACAGCCAAACCATTTAAGCGTGGATGCAGTCTAAACCGGAGAAGGAGCATCATTAATCTGTGCTGAAATGTTCAAACAGAAATGTAGTCTCTAAACAGAAGCTCAATCAATCTGTTTTATATTGGCAAAGTGCACTGACGATGACTTTATTTCCTCTCTCACAGATGGAGTCAAGCAGCACTGCAAAATCCAAGAATGATAAGGCCTGGAGGGCAGTCTCTGAAGAGATCAAGAAAATCTTCAGAACTGCCGTTCTACAGCTACAGGAGAAGGGAACCATGAAGACTGCACAGGCCAAGAAATTTCTCTGCTCAGGTACATGTCAGTTCACTTCAAGCCTGCTTCCATCCAGTTTTTCCTGCTCCTACAATTTGAACTATCAAAGATTTCCGGAGAAGTTCAGATCTGTCATAGGTATCCATGATCAGATTATTCCCGACTTAATGTTACAGAGGTTATTGCCATTGCAGATGTCAATGTTATACAAAAGAATAGTGCCCAAAATGACATAAAAAATTCTAAGAAATTTGATGCGTGTTTTTAAGATTTGAAAGATAAAAACTTTCTTATGTCAGAGTGATTTCTCTGTGCTCTTATGACTTTTATTTAGTTTTTGTCACTAACTATAATTTTAAACAAGCAAACACATAACATTATCCTTTACATGTCAGTTATTGTTACTCCGATTACACCAGTCAATAGCAATCCTAATTCCTTTCTGAATATGCTTATGTGCTCACTCTGAAAATCTCACAGGGCATCCTTATTCTATTTTTGGTCTTCTTATTCTATTTTTGTTCTGTGATTTCATACAGAAGTACTGTTTAAACATATTACGAATTAATGATAATTGCAAATGTCCATTTTATGCATTCCAGTGCCTTGTGTAGAAAGTCATGGAACCTTAGAACAAACCTATGAAATTAACTGCATTTTCTAGAGAGAAAATTTGAAAATCGGTCAGATTTGACCGGAACACAATAGGAAGGTTAATTTATTCAGGTTAATCCAATGATCCAGTTAAGTCTCACCACCACACCCTTTTATGTGGACTATAGCTTGGTACAAAGAAAAAGAACAGACTCACTGGTGGATGAAAAAAACATTTGTCTCTTCTAAGAACTCAGTTTGACTAAAGGACTTAATCGTTGTAAATTAGAGTGGCCCAGTGTCCTGAGATCAATCAAAATCTTGCTGAATGACATTTGGGTCTTAGAAATTCAGACTCTTCTTTGTCTTTTACAATAAAATTAAACTGTGTCTTTTTTTGGATCTAGAATGTTGTACTAAAATAGACTAGTGGGTCACTAATTGACACTGTTGGGACATCTCTTGATCTGCTCCAGTATATTCTCTTTGTTGTGTGAAGCGGGAGGTGACCTCTTTTTAACACTTTCAACACACAGTTTTAGAGCCTCAAGGGAGGCCAGACATCTGTTTTCACAAATAATGCCAACTTCATAATAACCTATTATAATGCTTTGAAAAAAGACTGTTAACATTCAAAATTCACATTTCTACCATTAATCACAATGCACCACTCGACCATGAGTTAAAGCCAGAACTCATAGAAATCAACAAACTCCAATATTCTATTCTTGTTTTAGAAAGGACCAGTATAAGTGAAGGAGAACATGAACAATGTTAATGTGGAAGGATTTTCTAGATTAGAGTAAATGGACGAGATCATTTGAGAACAGCATAAATGGAGTAGAATACTGTAGAACATGTACACCAGAGAAAATAATTAGAGAACAGCTTGAATAGGAGACAGCATTATAGAACAGTCTGAATGGAGCAAAAAATTGTAAAAATGAGAAAAGGGGGAGAACATTGTAGAACAATGCAAATGAGAACACAGAAAAAGGTGAATATGGGAGAGCAATCTAGTACAGTGTTAACAGATCGCAACATTTTAGAACAGTGTGAATGGAGGAGAATATTGCAGAACATTTTTCAACAATATGAAAAAGGGGACAACACTCTAGAACAGCAAGAATGGAGGAGGACCTTCCCCCAACAATCACAAATAGTTAGGGTAAACTCACCAGGTGTGGTTTGTTCTTGTTTGTAAGTATGCCCTTGACTTTAGTTGATCCTTATCGTGGTCTGAATTAATAATCTAAGCAGGAACAACTTTGCCCAAATCCATGGTGCTTGTGGTAACTGGCTAGAATCAAATTCATGACCATTATGGATCTTAAACTACAGTATTTCAGAATAACATTCTGCTCACCATCACGCAATAAGAATATTAGGATTTTTTTTTAAATCCATGTGGGGCTTAATTGAGGTTGTGGCCTCCAAAAAGGAGCTTTTCTAGCCACTTTCCTCTCCTCTGCTCATCCCGTCATCTTCTCGTTAACAAGGCAAGCTGTGAGCTTGCGATACTAAGCTGACGGGGTTGGCAGGCTATCAGTGGAACTCTCTCTTTGGAGGTCTTTGATAAGACGCAGCAATGCTGGATTAAGAGATCATATCGAATATGTTTTGCCTTAAAGGCAGCTTTAAAAGATGTATCTAATCACATGCTGAAGACTGCCAAAATTTCAGCAAGCTTTGTCTCATGACAGCAATTTGTGTTTTATAAAGCTCCACTGAAATGCTTTAAAACAACAAATATTTTAAAAAAAAACATGAATGAAACAGATGTTTGGCAAGTAATAAATCTTCTCTTTCACTCACAGCGCTAGAGGACGAACTGGACTTTGCTTTAGGAAAACAGACCCCGGCCTTCTTGAAGAAGTGTGTGTGTTACATTCGCAAAATCTCCAACTTTGACCGCTTTGCCAAGTTGCCAGAGATGTCACGCTATATGGACATTGTCACGAGTGGGGACCGCGTCATGAGGAACCAGGAGGCCTACGAACGGCTTCTCAAGGTCCGAGATGAGTTCATCCCCACTGTAGTCGCAGCGTCCAACCTCCGTGTCTATTCTTCAGTCACCCACTGTGACATGAAGTTGGGCTATTCCCAAGAGGTTGAAAGCCACTATGTGGAAGGCCTGTGTAAGCAGTTCTATGAAGACATGGTGGACATCATTCAGGCTACAGTACAACAAAACTTTGATACAGAAACTGATCCGCTATATGATGAGATCATACAGCATCTTTCGCTCTGCAAGACCTATTCCTCGTTTTACGTCTATAAGAGTGAGGCTCTAGATATGGTGCTGGAGTACCTGTATCCCTCCAAAGGAGGGAGGATAATGCCCCTGGTGATGTATGGAGGTCCCTGCACAGGGAAGACATTGTTGCTTGCTGAGGTGGCTAAACAGGTGAGAGCCATAAGCATTTATAACTATGAATATATGTATGCATGTGTGTTTGAAAAAAAAACATGCGGCAACATGCTGCTCTATTTATCTGTGGACCATCTGGACTGGGGGGTCATATTGCAGAGATTCTACAACATTGCCTGAAGTAGTACAGTGCTCCTATGAGCTTAATAGTTGCTGCCACATAATACGGTTGGGATTAAGATGAATATCCTTCTATAATGTTACATGAGCCATCAACCACAAATGATTCTTATATCTTCACATATTTGTTTTAAACAGACAAAGTTACTAATACATTCACTTGCATATCTTGGATTATAAAGATAATAAAGTCACAGAACAGAAATATTTCTCCATACAACAAATTCTAATTCAATGAGGAGATTATAGGTGGATTATGTGTTGTCAATTTTCTAGGCACACCTACCTCATACATACACTCACTGGCCATTTTAACAGATGCACCAGAAGGCACTTCGAATGATTACAACTGCAACCCAACTATTACTGCAGAGTTCATTGGCATAGTGGTAGTGTGTTACGCTGTGATGCCTTGCTGTCATGTTTAAACACCTGAATGTTCATGCTGGGTTGAGCCCACCAATATCCACCAATATACCCACCAATATGCCTGTCGTCAGAAAATGATCCATGACAAAGATAGCAGTTTTCACCTATTTGCTTAAGCTCTGTTTTCCTGCACAGTTTAGTTACAACCTATACTCTCTAGGAAATGATTGGTGGCAACTAGACCAATGTACATGAGCTATAGTCTCTGACTGTACATCAATTAGGCATATCAACAAGGTAGGTGTGCCCAATAAAGCAGCCAGTAAGGGCACACAGTGTTTAAAACTCCCTGCACTGTTTGTATTTGTGTAGACAATACAACTGTGTACAGTGTTTGTGTTGTAGGTCAAAGATTGATGTAGGTCAGGTTTTAGCAGGCCAATTATTAAGGAAGAAGGGTAATGCTGACTTTTTCCATCATCTCTAGCAGCAGATCTCAGACACTAATGTTACTAGCTCATGGATGATGAGTCTCAGGATCTTGACTAGCTCTCTTGTGAGCTTTATCCCCCTTTCCCTCTATCTTTCTCTCAAATAGGTCTACTAACAGACAGCGTAAGTCAAACAAAATATACCTCTTACCTTTCACTTGTTCTTAGGCATACGGGTAACTACATTTGCAAGTAAATCTCATGTCAGTCATTTAAGAACCAGACAGGTTGTTTGTGCTCATAATGAAAGCTTACACAAACAGGTCATGCACACATTTACTTAAAATCACACTGAAGAGCCATATACTGTAATAAGCAAATATTAAAATGCCTGTGACATCAATGCCACTTACATCAGCAACACAAAATCATGATCAAACAAATCTTTTCAACTTTGAGTTTAAGCACATTTACAAATAAATGAGTCCAAGCAAACAGGAACAATGATGTTTTAATTGATAGCTTTGAGATTTCATCTTGCTGTTAAGTTTATGCCTAGTCATCAAACAGATGCATCAGAATTTTCTTTAATGGCAAGAACATGTTAAAAAAACACACTCTACATATTGATATGTCTACATACGCACATGTACACATATGACAGGGATATATGAATAAACATTCATATATTCCTGTCATATGTGTACATGTGCACATGTGCAGAGAAGGAGCTCCTAAGGCAGTCACAGATAAAAAATGTATTTTATATTCTCTTGACTGTGGTCGATCTAGAGAATGAAAGAGTAGAGCAGAACTAGTTTAGGAAAACCATTGTCAAAATAGGGTAAGACATCTAATGCTGTAATTACTGCTGTTAAGAATATTAGCAGGATCCTTGCCTTGTATTCTTTCCTCCACACACAGGTCTTGTCAAAGACAGCTTAACCTGGTTTAATACATAAAGGGTATTTAGTCAAGTTGTGTTTGCCAGAGTGAAGCTTTTACGCACGTAGCTCTGGGTCCCAAACATTTCACACCCAATTGAACTTTGTCATTACAGCAACAGGACACAAGGTCCGGTTTAACATTAGACAAGGATGTATAGTTTCTTTGCTTGTCTGATTAAATCTACTTTTTTTAAAAGGTGTGCAGTTATTTAAAGATGGCTTCAAAATCTTTCTTTTAAGCCAAAATGATAAATAGAAGGTAACCATGAAAAGTTTACCTGTCTTAAAGTAACTGAATAAAAAATTATTTTTATTTTATATTTCCAGGCCTACTCATGCCTTCAGAAAGAAATGGGTCCAGAAACAGATCCTGTGGTTATTGTTCGCTTCATTGGCTCCTCTGACCTCTCTACAGACCTTCGTAACTTGCTCCAAAGTATCTGTGAGCAGATTGCCATCAACTACCGCTGCTTGATCCATTTTCTACCAAACAAGATCCAGGAGATGAGGGAATTGCTGGTTAACCTTCTCGGGGAGTCATCCTTCCACCGTCCCCTAGTCATCATCCTGGATGCCTTGGAACAGCTGTCAGATGCAGATGATGCCCGTAAACTGTGGTGGCTGCCCACCCACCTTCCTCGGACAGTTCGAATTGTGGTGTCAACCCTGCCCAATAAGCATGGGATATTACAAAAATTGCGTTGTCTGATTCATGATGAGGACTGCTATGTAGAACTGATGCAAAGGGACCGCAAGGCATGTAGCCAGACCCTCAAACAACAGCTTCTGAGTGTCAGACGAAAGGTAACCTCAGGTCAACAGATATATGTAAATGAAGCGCTGGCTAAATGTACACTGCCTATGTTTGTTAACCTTATCTATCGTGAGGTGGTACACTGGCGGTCACACAAAGATGTAGATGACAAGTCCCTGTGTTCAACAGTGCATGAAAGTATAGAACAGCTCTTCTTTTCTATTGAGAACAAGCTGGGGTCTCGCTTTGTCTTTCGTGCACTGGGCTACATTACGATGGCACGGGCAGGGTTAACAGAGGTGGAATTGGAGGACATATTGTCCTTAGACAATAGTGTACTTGGTGACATCATGGTCAGCTCAAATCTGAAGAGTCCACTTCGAATCTCCTATGATCTCATTGCTCGACTAAAAGAGGAGCTGGAGGGTTACTTGGTGGAACGGCAAGTTCGTAATGTAACCCTGATGGTGTGGGCAAACCGGCATCTACATCTTATTGCACAAAAGCTCTACCTTAGTAATGAAGAGGATGTGCATCAGATGCACAGCCTTTTGGCTGAGTACTTCCTTGGAGCATGGGCAGGTGGCAGAAAGAAGATCTTCCACTGCGACAACAATCACTTTGCCTCATTAAACATCTCTCAGCATCGGAACCCACATCACCAACAGAGCCTTCATGGCCATGACAAAGCCTCTGCTGACAAGCACTCTTACGATCGACAAACACCTGAACAACCCTGGGTGTTCCAGTGCAACTTGCTTGAGCCAGATATCTTCTTCGTAAATCACAGAAAAATGACAGAATTACTGTTTCATTTGACAAGGAGTGGGCGGACAGATGACCTCATGTATGGTGTAATAATGAACTTCAGTTGGCTCTATACCATGATTAAAATTGGGCAGTTTGACAAGGCCTTGACAGACATTGACATGGCTTATAGCTATACACAAGAAAAGGAGCTCAAGTTTCTTGCCAGCACACTACGTAGTATAAAGGTCAAGGTGACCAAGAATCCTGCATCACTGTCTGCTGAGCTTCAGCAAAGGCTTCTTCCTGTGGTTACATCCCTTCCCAAACTCAGACATCTCTTACTAGAATGTGACAAGGATGGACCAAAATACTGCTCCATAGTTCCACTTCATTCTGCCATGGATGTCACGTACAGTCCTGAGAGACTCCCACTGTGCACTAGCTACATGCAAATTGTGGAGATTGTACCCACACTGGCCCCCAACATTGTAATTGTAGCTCTTGAGGATGGCTCTGTCAGTACATGGGATGTTGAGAGCAGGCAGTTGCTGAGACAAATAGACACTGCAAGGTCAGTTGTGCTTGGTGTAAGACTCACGACAGATGAGAAGTACCTTGTAGTTGCCACAACAAAAAACACACTACTCATTTATGACAACCATAAATCTTGTTTGTTGTCAGAGGTGGAAGTCAAAGGCTCAAAGCAGTGTGGCATCACAGGAGGGGTAGCATTCATCAATGGATTTACTTTGTCCAGCCACCATGCCTTAGCTTGGTTGGAAGCCAGCAAGGACGTGAGTGTGATTGACTTGCTGTATGGCTGGCCACTGTATCAGTTCCATTGCTGGTATGAGGTAACCTGTGTTGAATGTTCACCAGATGGAATGTACGCTTTCTGTGGGCAATACCTAAACACCACTACCATTTTCCATCTTGGAAGTGGAGATAAGCTTGCCACAATGACCTCTGAGTTTTCTGGTGGATTTGTGAAGTCCATTCTGGTTCTAGACACAATCCAGCAAATGGTGATGATTGACAATGAAGGCAGTCTTTCTGTTTGGAATACCAAAGATATCACAAATCCCAGACTTATGGAGGACTATGATTGCCGAGGGGATGAGAGTGAGGTGGTCGGGATAGAACTATCTGAGGATCAGAGATCCATTCTCATTTGCAAAGCTAGAAGCATTGAGGTGCTTGATACCAAGCTTTGGAAGATGGTAGAGAAGTTTAAAGCCAAACGTAGTGAAAGATTTGTGGCTGCTGTGCTCTCAAAAAATGGTCAAAGTATTGTGGCATCCATGGAAAACACTTCATCTATATTTGTGTGGAGAAGAGACAGTGGACAGTGTATGGCTAGCCTAATAGAGATATCAGGAGCCATTGTTAAGTTGATCAAATCAACGCATCATAACTTGCTCTTGTCTGTAGCTAGCAGTGGGGTTCTCTCTGTGTGGGACATTGACATCATAACAGCAATGTCAAACATTGACAAAACAGGAAAACGCATCCAAAGTGTTCAGCTATCTGGCAGAGAGGACTTTGTGTACACAATGGACGGATCTGAGTCTATTCATAAGTGGAACTTTAGCACAGGTTTCATTGAGATGGTGTTCAAACATGAAGGACTTGTTGAGAACTGTGTTCTTACCACATCTGGTGACCTCATAGTTACATCTGATGACAAATGTAGCCAATATATTTGGCAGACATCCACAGGTGAGAATATCTTTCGGATCAATGGGCAAAAGATATCCCAGCTTCTTATCACCCATAATGACCAATTTGTGGTCTCTCTCTGCGAGCAAAATGCTTCTCGTGTCTGGAGACTTGCTACAGGACACAAAGTGTGCAATATCCTGGTAACACTTCAGCATGCTCTCATCACCACAGCAAACACTTTCCTAGTTGGCACAAGTAAAAACAAGCTGTTGGCTGTTAGCTTGTGGTCAGGCAGTGTATCCAAGAAGTTTATCTGTGATGATGGCATCACAATCATAAATTTCAAGCTGATTCCAGACAGTCCAGACTATGTAGTCTTCATCACATCAACAGAAACCGTTTTCATATGGAGCGTAGCTGACGAGTCCGTCTGTAGAAGGGTGCAGTTACCAAGCAGCTTCTTGAAAAACTTGGAAGACTTCCAGATCTCACCAAATGGGAAGCTGGGAATTGTGTCCAAAGGAGATGAGAACATTAATGTTCTAGATTTGCACAGTGGCAAACTCCGCCTAGTCCATGCTGCTGGCATAATATGGAGGCAAAAGTTGTCACGGGATGGGCGTTACTTGGTGTACATCTGTTTCCGAAATTGTGATGAGGATGATGACGCCGGCGTGGTTTCCAGTTTGATAGTCATGCGACTTGCTGATGGGAAGAGTATTGGTACCTGTTCTCTTTACAAGACCCCAACCTACTTGTGCCTATCACAAAGAGCACTCAACATTATTGTTGGCTTTGAGGATGGTAGCATTGGCACATATACAGTTGTAGACCGTGTGGATGCAGCCCTCAAAATCAAGATTGCCACCTCCAACAGTCGCCAAATCGTTAACAATGCCTCACAGAAAGTGCGACCCAAGTGTAGCTCCAATGCCTTCAAGACCATTGCTGATTGCGTATGGAGGGAGTCCACTGAAGTCTTCTCTAGAGATAGCCCCATCAATGTCTCAGACAGTGGGGAGCCAGAGACCACAACACCCACAAAAAAGAATGAAGTACTACAGTGAGAATGCCCTCTTCAAGATGCTATGGGATTTATGTGAATGGGGCCAGATTTGGATGCAGTTGATTCTTGTTTACAGCAACCTTGTGACTTGTTCAGTTGCACAAATCAGTCCTCTGGGTTCCACACAGTTATTACTGGCCAATTATTACAAAGCTGCACTCAGTTAAGCCACTTTCATTCTGTTGTCCCTTGTCGATTGACATGACACAGTATATTACATGTGTATTTTTTTCTTCTCAACATAAAAATATAAATGTTAAATAGACTTTTAGATTGCTCTAACCATTCTGGTATTGGTGCATATTTATTTATTTATTTATTTATATCAGATGCATTGTTTCACTCAGATCAAGCCATGATATTACTTTATAGAGAAATGTTATATATTTGTAACCATAAAACATTTGCTGCCATCTTTGCTTTTATAAATGTATCATCTCTTTTTATTACTGTCTTCTGGAACTACATGAAAAAATGAATCATGTGTACATGTGTACATATCTATTTTGGCTGCTGCAATTTGTGCAACTCCTTAACAATGTTATGTTGTGCTTAATGCAATCAAAGAGAGTGCCTGGATTTTAAGACGTTTTTTCTTATAAATACTAATGATTAAAAAGATGCAGGGAATTTGTAAACCAGAACTATCTTGATACTGATATTTATCAATACAATAAAGCATACGTCGACAAACAGCAAACAACAGAATTGATTCATTCAAAATTTTCAATCATCACAGCAGAATTATTTCATCAAACGGTAGTATAAAGGCTGTTTATAGTGTTATGATATTGCATTAAATTGTATTAAATTGAAAATAAGGATGGAATGGAAATTCTTTCAAGCTGAAAATGTTGCATATTGGTAGTCAGATTAAACCATTACTGAGTATTTAACATTTGAGCATTGTGTGTAGCATCTCGCCAGAAGTATCTACGCCTTAAAAAGTGGTGTCATAAGTTATGCCAAGTTATGTTTGTTGCTGTTTTTCATGTCCCTAGTGAGGTAAAGTGTGAATGTGTGATAGTTGAAAAAGAATACTTTGTATTTTCGTGTAATAGATAACTTTCATAGAAACGTAGATGTATGTGTTATTAAAAACAAGGATGCCACAAGCCAGTTTTAGGGATTGCACTTTATTTTTGACCAGTTGTTTACTGCAATTGACTTCTATCGAGTGTAGACAGTGACGCAAATACTCATCTACCAACTGATGGTTTAGTATGGCCTGTGAAGATTTGCATTTTGCCTTCGGTTATGGGTATTTTCTGGCATGCTCAACAAAATTATTAGTCATGCCCCATTCAATCTCTCCATAACTCTAAGGGCTATTCTGACAAATTGTATGTTTACCTCTGGAATTGTTGAGAAAAGGCCCATTTTTAATGAATAACCTGTAGCATTATTCAGGTTTGCCACACTTCACCCCTCAAAGTGCAAATTTTCAAAACTCTGAAATATTCTTTGCCAAAGTTTTTTTTCCTTGTTAGTGTTAGTTTTTCCTTTACAAAATACTTGTGATATCATTTGTGACTTCACTGAACATCTTTAATGGCTTTATTTTATGTTCCAGTGTGACTTATGTTAAATATGATAGAAGAAATACATTATCTTTGCTAAGAAGTTTGAGAAGAAGTCCATATTGTATTTGAATGCTAGTTTTAGAGTATATCTGAATGTGTCACTATGAGAACAGAACATGGCATATTGTACGTTATGTGACTTGAATGACTTTTAATTCTATACATGTTTGCAAAACATAGTTGGCATACTGGTAATGAATGTGTTTATTGTATTCTTTGTATAGTCAGGACTGAAATCCCTGTTTAGAGATTTATATATTTTCATAAATGTTGTACTTACATTTTGTTACAAAGTTGTTTAAAAAAGAAAAAGAAAAAAAACTGATGTCTGAAGCAATATGAACTAGTGTGTATGCATTGTTTGTATGAAACATTTTAACGTAATAAAATGTTTTTGTTTTTGCCTCTTAAATCAGGGGCTAAGTCCTTGTCATTACATATGTGGCTTATATTACGCCGCAACACATTTTTTAACATTGACGTCACTTGACATTAATACATTTCCTACAATCTATTCCTTTCTGAATGATTAGCATTTATCATAATAATGTTTTGTATTTCATGTTTCATAGCAATATAATTGCTTTATTCGCCAATGCAGCAAGCAGTCGACAAGCGTGTTAATATTTTCCAAACACTGGGCAGGTGCCATATTATGTCAATATCATATTCTGCATGGAGCACCTGGGTTCCCCAAGTAAGATAAACACATACACTCGCTCATGCCCACACACACACACAAACACAAACACACATACACACGTACTAAAGTACACAAGGCAAGGGCCTGGCGTAACGCACTGTGCTGACAGTTTGTAGTCTCCATAGCCACTGAGGATCTGTGGGCAGCCCAACCAGACCCACCTAGCACTATGAATACAGCCAATGGCATCTCAGCTCTAAGAAAAGCCCTCGAGAGGAACCTAACCACAATTAACGAAGTGCGTTATCATATCTTACACATAACACTAACCAACATGGAGACACCGATAATGAATATTTGAATAATTGGTATTCCATGGTCTTTTACGAGCCATAATCTCTCAG
>JBBJLS010000011.1:9267287-9279938 GCA_037577275.1 Bryconaethiops microstoma
AAAAGAGATGTGTGAAGAAAGCTTTAAACTGAAGAACTGCTTAAAGAACCCCCAGATAATGTTAGGTTTTTTTTTTTTACTTTGCCATGAAAAAATATTCCTAGGATTTTTTTAGTTCAGCAACCTTTATTTAAATGAATGCAGAGAAACTTTGATTCTCCTAAATAATTAATAAAGCACAGCGTCAATCGAAGGAAACGTTAGCCAAGTGGCTAGCTGTCTAAGGGTTGGCCCTGTCATTGGGAGATCATGAGTTCGATTCTGGTGATGCCACAGCCATCTGTGGGCGAGAATCTAGTAGAACACATTTGGTCTTGTTTTCTCTGGGTCGGTAGAGTGGTCCTTACTCTCCCCCATCACTCAGGTACTAGCCCACATAGTCCTTCATTAGCTGACGCAATAGAACAGGAACTTATCGTTCTCTTTTAAGTGCATTGCGCACATGATAACCTTCACGGTCACAACTTGGTAACATCATGCAATAGGGGACCTAGCTATTGTGTCAAACTGGACACAACTAAATTGAGAAGAAATAAACTGAAAGAAAAAATAACCAGATTAAAAATATCTTTTATATTTAGAACATTTTGGTTTACATTACAATTTGCTATAGATATCTTATGACAGAAGCATTGAGGTTATTACAAGTCCACCCTTACATCTACTGTTTATGAGCAGCATTGAATGAATGCCTTGAATGTGGTGAGACACGTTTTTTCATTAGTTTTTTCATTAGTTCGACAAATACATAACATTATGCCATATGTATGCAATATTTTGACTGGTGCAGACCAGGTTACACCACAATAAGTTTGAGTTTGATGGTTAAGGACACTGATCCCTTTTGTGTATCAACTGTGCTGATGCATAAGGGAACCAGCACTGATGAACGTCATTTGTTTTGTGTGTTTAGCAGCCAATTAAGTGATGTGGACCTTCTCTAGAGGGCTTATTCTGTGCGGCACGGTCGCCATGAAACAAGGCCTTAGCAACAGACTCCAGGACAACACTCCTACCCTACCTGTCTTATACACCAGTATGAAGCATAAAGCTTGAGTGGGTCAATAAATGGCCATGAGTTACACGCCGTCCTCAGCTCTGGGCGTAAAAAAGGAAAGCTAACAGAAAAGAAAGACATGAAAAGAAGGAGCTGTCCGCCCAGTTTACTCATCTTACAGTGTCTGTTTACACATATGAACACAAATAACACTCTTAACTTTGAAACAAGATTTTTATAGATCTGCAGTGTCATGCTGAGGTCTTTAAGGCTATTTGAGTCAGGTGATATTTGCTCTTCAGGCTCGTCCTTATGCTTTGTTTGGCTTACAAGACCAAATATATTGACGTTAATCGACATTATGCTGAGGAAATAAAGATCTATTTATGCTGACTGAATATGTGGCATTATGTGTGTAAATCATGTTGTTTTTGCTTGTGAATCTGATTTTCTCTGTTCAGTGTCTTCACATACAGATTTATAATTGAACCATAAATTATCATTTGATTTTACAAATGATAATCTAATACTCAAATTGTGTGTCAAATAAATCCATCTGTATAAATACTATGCTTCAGTAAAGGGTGACAGTAAAAGAACATATAGTATCTTTCATGACATTTACTGGTAGTAGTAACCGCCTCTTTAAATATATACTTATTAGATTAATGGTGACACTGCTATATTAATGGAAAAAAACTGTCATGACAGTATATAACACCTGCCACAACGTTTTATGGCATGATTTGTGAGGCATGATTTAAACCAAAAATGAACTCTTCTCAATGTTTTCAATAGTCTTCTGTTGCATTAAAGGCTGTAAAAAAATACAGAAAGCAGAGAAAAATCACACAGATGTGGCAGCCAGCTGTGTTAAAATGCAGAAAAAAATCACAGTGAATGACATTCCCTAACATTAATTACCACCATAGCCCAGGTTGCTTATAATCAGCTAATAACAAATAAAAAATGAAACCAAATTGTAGCATTAGTTAAACTGGCCATTGTTAGCGCTAAGATGTGCTAATGTACAGGTAGGAGACTGTATAATCACATCACCGGGTTAATGACTCTACTATCATATGTACAGATCAACAAACAGCTCTCTTTGCTGAAAATATCTATAAAAACATTGAATGCCTTGTTAAATATGCGAGTGCCCATGCTTATCTGTATCACACATATTTGTGTGTGAGAGTTTGAAATTCCTGCAGGGAGAGTGTAAGGTTTCAGGTAAATCCCCCTAGACATGATGCATTCATCTCTTTCAGTAAGCCATCTAAAACACAGAGCTGGAGGCCGTGCCTTGTGCCGAGGTGAGAAATTCCCCCTGCCCAATGATTCCAATGGAGAAATGACTGCCAATGCTATAGGCTCCAAATTTCAATCTGCTTCACTTTGAGCTGGCAATCTTGAGCAATCTCTCTTTTTCACCTCTTGCCTTTTTCCAAGATGGAGCTTTTCAATTTCCACAGCTGCCCTGGAGATGGTGTGAAATCCTTGATCTTTTTATATGTAATCTCCTAATCTGTCTCAATCCCCGGTCATAGACGTAAAGAAGATGACGCAATCTGATGATACCTGAAGCCTTTCTAAAAGACAGATTGTTCCCACAGCTCCCACAGGTTTCTCTGAATCAAGATTGATGTCCAATAAAATATTTTGATTTGGCCTAGGAGGATTGAAATCAAAGGTGGGTATAGTAGCCTAAACCAATGCAAAAAATAATGAATAAAAATGTGTTTCCAAAAAAAGGACTTTCCAAAAATAAGTATTACAGACATGGCAAATCAATAAATTTCTAATATTACTAATATACTTTTACTAAATTCTTAGTGCATCTTTTTTGCCACTAATGTCATTATGGATTCACCACCATAATGAAATTAATGGCAAAAAAGGAATTAGTAAATGTTAATGACTAAAATGCAACTGAGTTAAAAGTATACTGATACATTCCTTATAAAAATATTAGTGTGTGTTTTATGTATGTAAATATATATATATATATATATATATAAAAGATAATCCTTTATTAGTCCCACATATATATACTAGTGTTAGTGTCATGTATAAATCCATCCAAATTTTATAAGTAAAACAGTAATGTAACTATGCTATGTACTATATAGTCTTTAAAATGTCATTGTTTGGAATGCAGTAGTTTTAAATATATTTTAGAGTAGTTTAACCGGTTTTTCTCCTTTCCTTGTCTTCTGTCTGTCGCTTGTGAACTGGGTGTTCTGTAGACATTATGATGTAGAGGTCAAAAAATGTGCCTTTGGTGTAAAGAGAAAGAAGTATGTCTCTGAAAGGGGCTGTATGCATGTTATAATATGGCTCACTTTTGTGTCAGCAAGACAGCAGCACTACATCATGAAATCCTACCCGCTAATATCAGCCATCCTTTATTTTTTCCTGTTATAATACGTCTGCTGTCATGGCATAGCTGAGATATTACAGTGGTAAAATTTTAAATGCAGAAGGATGTGATGCTGCTAAATTTCCATGTTGCAAAAACAAGCAGCCATTTTGCATGTTTTTTCCATGCCCCTCATGATCACACCTTTGTTATCTCAGTTGACTCAGTCTTTACCTCCTTTCAGCCACACAGGTCTTCTAGTACACTTCAGGAGTCTAATTTAACACTAGTCACCAACTAAGCATCTTTCCAGCATTTTCTGTATATTGTTGGGAAATTTGAGTATGGACTTTATTTTGACTTGGCACTGGGTATTCTATAACACATTTTATGTTCACCAGTGGTGATGGGAATTGTATTGGTATGAATGTAACAGAATGATTTGGATTTGATAACAGTGGCTTAGTGCTTAGGGAGTTGCCACTGCAATCAGAAGGTTGTGGGTTTGAATCCCAGGACTGCGAGTGACACCACTGAGGTACCCTTGAGCAAGGTAGCGTCCCCACACACCGCTCCATGGGCCCTGTGTCACTGGCTGCCCACTGCTTCACTTGGTGAAGGGGTTAAATACACAGAAAGGATTTCACACTGTTCACACTTTGTGCTGTGCTGTGTTCATGCATGACCATAACAAGCCACTTTACTTTAAGCCCCAAAACATTGAATCATAAACAGACTGGAATAATGTGAAAATATCAACAAGCATAACATGCTTTTAAAACAACTGCAAATTTAAAAAGATGTCCTTTTAACTATTAATTATATAATTATTGGTATTAATACTGTTGTTGCTGCTTTTGTTGTTATAAGTGTTATTATTACTCTTGTTGTTTTTGTTTTTATAAGTATTATTACTCTTGTTTTGTTATTATAAGTATTATTATTAATTTGAATCAATTCAGATTGATGCGTTTACCTCCACTTCCTCCGCGTATTTGCATTTAAAATGACAAATACAGAACCATCGAAAAAGTTTCATAATGGCGTATTTGGTCGGAATATAAATGTGAATTCAGTTCAGTTCAAAACTGAAATAAAGAATGTGGAACTCTAGTAGCATGGCCGTTCTCTTTCTTTCTTTCTTTCTATCTGTCTCTGTTCAGGGAGGGAAAAAAACAGCAGTGTGCCCTTGTTCTATTAGAGAGACACTTTCCCAGACTTAGCCATTAATTATTTACTAGTCATTTTGGGCCATAAAGAGCAAAAGAAATGGCAAAGCCTGCAGGTAGCGGAAAGGTCAGTGCATCTGGACCGATTCTCACTGAATAACCATGTATTGGTAGCACTGTTTATTTGGCTGGACACGGCGCAGAACTATCCAGAATGTCACAGGCACATGTTTGTCTCTCTGCCCTCGAGAGATTCCAGCCATAACAGCTGCTTGGACAGTTTGATATGTCAGAGCCACATGTCAAATCAATATGGGAGACTTTTTTGTCCCAGCCTTCTCTCCAAGCCTGAAAGTGATGTTATTGAAAGGTTAGATGCATTGGGTGGGGGTTGTCTTCTTGATTTCTAGCTCGAAGTGATGTGGATTATGTGACTGCCACAATGCCTCTCTGAAGACTGCTTGTGCTCTGATGCAATGGTGGTCACTGTCTTGCTTAAACTGTGGCAATGCTGAAGAGAAGTCTAAGCTTACATGATGAAAAGCAGTAGACTACTATATATTTACATATATATTTCATATGTTGCCCGGCGTTGTTCCTCATTCCAAAAAAAGGGGCTGAAACACTCCCTATAACCTCATCAGTGTGAATGACTGAATCTCTTTTATGAAGAAAAGTAGGTTTCTCGTAATACAGGCCCTTTAAAAGTACGCGAGGCTTTCAAGCGTTTACCATTATTTATGAATGAATGTTGTGAAGGATGCCTGTACTTAAAAGATACCCTTTTCTCTCTCTTCTCAGCTCCACTCAGCTGTCCAGATGGGGTGCAGATGCTGTAGGATGATAAAAAGGTAAGTCCAAACAAACAGAATTACTGATTGTTACCTCTCTCTCCTGCCTTCAATTTCCATAGATGTCTGCCAGAGAGTGAAGTAGAGGAGAAAAAGGTGGAAAGGGGCAGAGATTAAATTGAGGAGAGGTTGAGTATGAGACCGTATTTGTCGACCAGTGGGGTGTGGGGCTGCGATTGTGTTTGTCGAACAGGGTGGGGTGGCGGTGGGAAGATTGATGATAAGGGAAAATGCACTCAGCTCCAGCAGAATTTAACCCCTGGGTTTGAAATGCTTATAAATAAAAATATATATATTTATCTTGTTAGGACAGTCCCATGATACATTTGCAGGGAGGAGTATTTAAAAACCTGATATAACTGTAAATAAGAGAACATGTTGAATTTTTGCTCAAAATCCAGTTGCACTGAAGTGGCCTTTAAGTACCAACTGACCAAACTGATCAGCAGACAAGGGGTCATCATAAATTGGTTGCGAACATAAAATAAAAGTCACTACCTGATGTTCTTCTTATTCCAAGAACGGTGTTTATGATGAAGCTGTGAAAAATGTTACAAATGTACTTGCGTGGGTTGTTAAAAACACTGTAGATAAAGAGTAACAGGAGAACAGCACAGACATTTGTACTCATAAGCTTTAGTGTGCATTGTCAAACAGCAGCAGCATTCTGACATGTGGTTATTCCTCAGAAGTATGAAAAATATTTCATGAAAGACATTGTGCCTCCAGAGAAATTACTACTTTAAACTAGTGAATCACCAAATCCAGCTTGAGAATTGCTTTGGTGTAGCAACTTTCATGAACCTAACTAGGCCAGGATTACCGTTCTCCTTAGTGTCTCCCCCTGATACTGCGTTAGTGCTATTTCATTGTTTATGAAGCACAGTAGAAATTATACATAATGCAGTGGACACAAATGTACATGAGGAAACTGACACCTAATTAGTCAGTGTCAAAATTCTAGACTTAGCTTGAGTTGGTTCAGTGGACCGACTCATGTGCAAATACCACACAAACATGTGAGCCCACACACACACGCATCTGCACACACACACACACCCAACCAGAGTGTTCCACTTCATTGCTTTATTCATTTCTTTTCCTGATTCAAGACCATGTTAAATACATCTTTGTGTTCCCAAACGGTAAACCTCTGTTCACTTTGTACCTGCTACAATGTCTGAATATTAGATGTCAACAAAGCAGCCCATTGTAGTTAAACAGACCCCTCTAATCTGCACTGTTCACATTTGTGTGCTGTATACCTCAAACAGGAGCAAGCATTTAGTTATTTTCACTCTTGTTTGAAGAGGAAATTAACTCTCTTCCTTCACAATTACAAAGGAAAATGAAAGGTTGATGATGTTGACTCATTTAACTCTGAACTTTGACAGGTCACATAAGTCTAACAATAAGCATGCCATTAGTAAGATTGCCATCTGGTTCTTAAAGGGAAATCACACATTTTTCCAACTGTATGTTCCTTTTGAAACCTTTGTCATGTCTGGGCGTGGTCCCTTGTGAAAAGAAGGATACTTAATTTCCTCAATAGTTTACCTGAAGTATAATATAAAGTACATTTTTAAATTTTTGTATTTTTTGGAAACAGACCTTAAATATAGTTCTCTTTTATTTTTCACAAACCACATTTTAAAGTACTGTGTTTTCATTCTCATTTTAGTGTACTAACATTTCTTAACATACTGAGGCACAATGAAACGAGAATATACTTGATTCTCATTGCAAATGAAATATATTAGTGAAGACATGCATTTTTACATTAAATAAACATTTGTTAATAAATATATTCATTTACATATTAAATAATATTTAAACCAAAGTATGTGTTACTTTCAAAGCCATGCCTTTTAAGTGATACTTTAGTGTGATGTGAGGAAATTCACTTACATAAACATACTTATAATAAAGTAATAATAAAGCAATAATTATAAAGCGTAAGGTAAACAGTAATTTGTGTCATATCAACCCTACTGTAGTAGAATTTGTCTTAACCACTACTTTGAAATTAGAACAGATGAGTGCACTAAAGGCTCCAGAGTAGTGCAGCTGATCACAGTTTTATCTCTCACACCAGAAGATTGAGAGTTTGATCCCTGCTGATTAACAGCTTCCTCCCACCTTGATAGTGTCATGTGACAATGGGAGACCTAGTGGGTGGGAAGGGGCTACAACTAAATTTGGGGAAATAAAAATAACGAATTTTCAGAATTAATGTATTTAATTGTAAGTACATTTACAAAACTATACAATAGTACAGTACATTACAAAACATTTGTAATTGTTAAATATATTCAGGATCATTAAAATATAATTTAAATGTTCTTAATTGAGATTTTACATGATTTATACTATAGTACAGTACAATATAACTTATGAAATATTTTAAGTGTAATAACAGTTGTATTCTACAAATGGTGTGTCTACTTAAGTGCCTTTAAGATGTATTTAACTTTAGCTTATGAATACCATATGAATACACTGTTCTAAAATGACACAAGTATTATATTATACATACGTATAGATCGTAAACAATAATAGTATGTACCATTAATGTTAAGTACACTTTTTAGAATAAACTCTAATATGTGCCATGTCTGCAAGTCATGAAACTGAAACTAAAGCAGCGCTAGTGTACAGTGGAAATTGTGCAGATCCTCTTTAAACATGACAAACACAGCTGATGTAAGAGACACTGGCGTAGCGTACACACAGCTTTTAAACATGGCAGTCATCTGGGTAAATTGAAAAAAGCCACTTTGCAAACATTTACCTGTCTTTGCACCTGATAAGAAAACTCAGCACTCCTTTCTACAGAGACACTGTGCATTAGAGTTACAAGGTTAAAGTATCCCACATTTATTGGAAACTTATTGACACCAATTTATGCCTAAACCAGCAGTTGTCTCAAACTGTTACATTTCAAAATGTAATCATAAAAATTTATGGGGCAGACAAAAGCACAGATAAAATTCAGGCTTTAAAATAACAACAACTGCTTTTGCAGCATACTTTTTGTGAAGCACATCAAGAACATGTGTGAGATTATTATACAAAGATTTACTGTTCATAAACCACATCAACAAATCTGTGCCACCTTAATGAAGAGCTGGATGTCAGTTTGAGGGGGCTGAGAGAAGTTTTGGAGATGTATTTAGGAAAGAGATTTGGGTGACTATTCATTGTTAGCATTAGCCTTGTGCATCCAGTGCTGAACAAAAGAAGTAACATTTGGACATCAATCATGTCTAAGTAAGTGGAAAATTGTGTACATTTGAAATTTTGCTATACTGTTCCAGTAACAACTCACCATGCACTGAGGAAAATGTGCAATGATTTGCAGGTTGCAAAGTGTTAAACTAGTGACTATAAACTTCCGTTACTAAATTACAAAACCAGTGACAAATTTTGGACACTAAATACATGATGGCTGGTCAGAATTTTTGGTCAAACCATCGCTTTAGTAAGAAAACCTAAAGACTTTAGACCCCTTAGCATTACATGATATAAAGACAAATACAAGTGAAGACAGAAACATTGTCCTAAATCTAAACAAACAGGCTTGTATGTTTATGCCGAGGTCAACAGATTGACTTTGGCTAAGTTAGGTGTCTTCACCCTCCAGATGAGGCCTCCTGTGTCTAGCTCTGGGGAGCACACTTTCTCTATCTGTCTCTCTCTCCCTTGGGTGGTTGTGTGGGCTTTTGCTTGGTGGAGAGTGTGAAGGGCAGAAGGAGCACTGCAGGAAATGTCTGACAGCCCTTAAAATCATCCATAAATACACTCATCTCCTGCTGCGACACATACAAATATTTACCCCTCTTCTAGGCATCCTGAATTGTTTTCCTTATCTCTTAGTCTTCAATCGCTGAACTGCCTATTAGCAGGTAGGTTTCTGTGCATATTCACAGAGCTGCAGATCACAATGTTGTACCCACTGCACACGACATCAGTAGATTGGAAGATGTGAAATGCAAACCTACCTAATGCAAATTCAGAGGCCAGTCAAATCTACTGGCTACACCCAACAAATAGCCAGTTTTTTGTTTGCAGTAACAAGTTTTCTTATACAACATTTGGATTGCTGGGTGCACATGTGTGACTTACCTGGGGAAGAGGATGCACTATGGGAAGAAGGCAAGCTGGTGGGGGCAGTGTGATGCTCTGGGCAATGTTCTGCTAGGAAACTCTGGGTCCTGGCATTCATGTGGACGTTACTTTGACATGTAGCACCTACCTAAACATTGTTGCAGACCAAGTACACCCCTTCAGCCTTCATCGATGTTGTCTGTGGTTTTATGTTTTGCTTTATGCAGTTTTTATCTGTTGTTTAATTGTCACTTTGACTCTCTTGTAGTTACGTCTATGACCCCTCGATCCCTGTTGATGCCCATGGACACAAGCAGGACACGTCCTTAGTACCTCCTTACCAGTGTCACAGACTACCAGATGAGGTTGACCACAAGAAACAAGGTTTCCACAACCTGGGCTTCACCAGCAACAGTAGCAACACCAGCCCCACTAAACTCGATATTGACAACAACCACATAAACCAACTCCATGTTAACCACCATGCTAGATCCAGCCTACCTCAGGCAACAGGGGATGACTCTAGCCTCTATATTATGCAGCCTGAAGGAGAAGGAACCCTCGTAAGAACTTCTTCCGTTGCTCCCAGTGCGCCACCTACATACAACATCTCTATGCTGGGAACAGAACCCGGTAAACGAACTGAGAGGTTCAGAGACTCTGGCCTAGGGAATGGAGGGATTACGGATGGAAACGATGGGTTGGATGGGTACTTGTGTAGACAGGGGGAGGAAGAAGAGCAAGATGAACAGAATTGGAAGAGGGCTGGAACTTTTGAATATGTTGGCGACACAGCTGATGAAGAGAGTGTGATCTCTGTGGACATTCACACTAGCAGCACAAGCCTCTCCTCAGCTGACACCAAGCTTGTGGTGGAGGGTAGCATAGAGGAAGATCATTCGCATTCCAGGAGAGAAGGAGTGAAGGAGAAAGAAACTGAGGATTGCATAAGTGTCACAGACTCTATGGTGGCCGAAGCTCTGGCCGCCTTGGAGGCCGCCACTGCAGGAGAAGAGTACGAGTGAGAACTGACCAATGGTCATGGAGCTTGAAGAAGACAAATTATGTATTGCTGGTTAAGCTCTCACCTGGAAACTGAACATAGCCAAAATGATTTTTTCATTATACGAATATTCACAAGGCCCTTTTGGAGACCTTTTTTTTTGATGACTGAAAAGAACAACACTTTTTAACTGAATTCTTAACTTGACAAAATGGCCTGCTATTTGTTTACAAAGAAGAAAGCGCTTTCTCAATACACTACTGACTTGGCAATCATTTATGAATGGAATGTATGAACTTATTGCAAAATAGATTTGTTTTCCCAAGTAACCAACAAGGACTGTATTTTCAGTACATACACTGGACTGTTACTTTAAATGTATGAAGTCTATACTACTACAATACCCATTTTTCTTTGCTATTGCACAATGGCACTACCTGACTGTGACACTCAGGTTTGCTTCAATGCATATGAAGCCTTTTCAAAGCTCTGTTCATGCACTTAGGAAAATGTGAGGAAATATGAGCGCTCGTGTCCCGCTGGGGTGCATCATGTGAGGGGAGAGCCTTGTTTTCTGATTAAGATTACACATGCAACAATGTGAAGAGGTCTGTGTTCATGCTGTCTTGTTCTGCAATCTTAAAAATAAAGCTGCCAAAAAGGGCTCTTTGGTATGGTGCCTTTGAAGATCTACGTACATGTGGTTCTTTAAACTACTAAGCTGAAACGGTCTTAATGGAACCAAAAGTGGTTCCTCTATGATATTGTTTCAAAGGACCCTTTCTGTCACCTTTATTTTTGGAGTGTTGTCTTGGACCATCTGTTAATGAACTTTGCATTGGTATCATTGGTTTTTGAGTCTAATGAAGTGAAAAGATTCATGATTGTAGACATTTTAAGTTCTTAAGGTGTCTGGATGGATTTTAGTATATTAAATATCACAGGGGGGAGTTCAAGTGTGCATGTGTTTGTTGACATTTGCCATAAAAAATATCAAAAATAGCCATGAGTGACCCCACCAAGTCTTACTTCTCTAGCTTTTTCAACTGCTGGAAGAAAATGACAGAGTTGGTTCAGGTTTAATGCCTTGAATGTTTCTCTGTGAAAACACCAACAATATCCTTTTAAGCAGAGAATCAATCCCTTCACAACTGCCTGAAGTTATAGAAACTGTGCCTACATTTCAGTTTGAATTTATTAGTAGAACTACACGTCTATCGTATTTATATATAACTAATTAATATACTATCATTTGTGCATTTGATTACGGGCCAATGACAGTTGTTGACCTGAAATACTTGGAGATGCAAAAGTAAGGTTGTCTAACTGAGGCCTCTGACAGCTGCAACAGTAAATGAAGGACTGATGAGTGCTTGACATCAATGGGTGTATATGTGTTTCCTTATATATTTGGTAAGAAACTTTCATATGCCTGAAAAAGTGACTTTATAGGAGAGAGGGAAATGCTATACTGTGTTAAACTACTTGAAAGGATTGATTTTCACAATTTCTGTAAGTTTATTTGTGATATGTTCACGCAATGTAAAAGACGGCGTTCCTTTTTAAAAAGGCTTAAAAATAACCAAAACAAGTTTTTCTTATGACAGCTATGTGTTTTGATTGAGAATCAAATTTTTAACGAATTATTAGAAAACACACAGCTAAATGCGAAACCTTATAATCAGCTATACTTTGTTTCAGTTATAAATGTGACTTTTATAAACTTGGTTTATGGAAGTTAATCTTTCACTATGACTGACAGTGTGGGCTATTTACTTACATTTAAGACACTTTCTTCTGAAAAAGCCACAGATTCACCAGTGTTGCTTACTGCCTTTCATAATTAAAAACTAAAGCACATAATATTTTTGTGGGTGTATGACTTTTATTTTTTTCACTTTTGTCCAGTTCTAAGTCAGACAGAGAGAGGTGGATATTATTACATGAAGGAGAGAAAAACAATCCAGCCAACGCCTGAGATCTTAAGACTCAGTATATAATCTACTGCCAGTAATATCTTTAATAAATATGGCACAAGCCTCCCAACATGTAAAAGATAAGAACAGGCCAAAACACTCCATCCTGTATGTACAGTACTGTGCAAAAGTCTTAGGCACCTGGGAAAATTATACTTAAAACCTGTTTACTACTGGACAGTAGTG
>JBBJLS010000011.1:9280038-9299414 GCA_037577275.1 Bryconaethiops microstoma
ACTCTCACACACAGTCACACACACACACTCACACACACACTCACACACACACTCACACACACAAACATAGCTGGTGGCCTGGTGGTTAGAGAGTCACCCCCGTGATCAGAAGATCATGGGTTCACATCCCAAGACTTTTAGTGGAACCACTGAGGGACCCTTGAGTAAGGTACCGTCCCCACACACTGCTCCCCAGGCACCCTTGTTGGTATCAGAACCCTGCTTCAATTGGTGAATGGGTTAAAAAGATAGAAAGAATTTTACAATGTTCACACTGTGTGCTGTGCTGTGTTCATGTTAACTGTAAGCGGCCACTTTACTTTACTTTACAACCACACACACACTCTCTCTCCCGCTTAGTCTACTGGTCTATAATAAAGCAAGGTAGCAGATTAGCAGTCCTGTCCATGAAGCAGCTGCAGCAATGCCACATCAATGACACAAAGAAAGAAAAGCAGAAATAAGAGCTTGTAGGTCATCAACAACAATCCCTAGCTTCCGAAAGCCATTAAAAGAGAAACTATAGTGAAGGCCCACTCCTATTCAGCCTGTACAGTAACAAAGGAAGGAAATGCACGCCAAGCTCCTGGCAGGATCAGGTTTCATATATAATAATACGATATACAGTATAGAAGGTTAAGACAGTGCAACTTTTAGTCCTGAACTACTTACACTTCTGTAGTACTTATCAGGGTATAAGGCATACTGTACTCAGGGACATGAACATTATCATATAAAAGTAGTTCAAGCTAATTGAGCAGTAACTTCTACAATTTTCAGCTATGTTAAATACTTAATTTCCATGTTATGTCTTCTGCTTGTGAATAGTTGTACCGCAGACTAGTTTAGGTTTTCATCTCATTTTAGTATAAAAAGGGAACAGCGCAACACATTTCAGAGACTGATCTAATAGATGTTAAACGAAATAAGTAGTTTTTCTGTGGTCCTATATGCTTTTAGTCATTATTTCACAGAAATAACAATACATATAGTTTAATCAGAGTGTAACCTGCTCTGCCCAGCTCAGCTTTAATCTGAGAGATGGCTCTTTGCTATTAAATATGACACTTTTCTTATGAGTCTCATACTGACATTAAATGTGGAGTTTTTCAAATTTCCTAAAAACATGTTAGGTTAATCAAAGTACCTTTATGGACAAAAGTATTGTGACCCCTGACCATTAGACTAACAGGGACTTTAATGATATTGTATTCAAATACATAGACTTGGAGTTGGTCTCCCCTTTGCAGCTATAACAGCTTCCACTCTTCTTGGAAGGCTTTCCACAGGAGTGTTTCTGTGGGAATTTGTGTCCATCAGGCACTGATGTTGGACGAGAAGACCTGGCTCGCAATCTCCGTTCCATTTCGTCCCAAATGTATTGGATGGGGTTGAGGTCAGGACTCTGTGTGGAACAGTCAAGGTCTTCCACACTGGACTCATCCAGCCATGTCTTTATAGAGCTTGCTTTGTTCACTGGAGCACAGTCATGCTGGAATAGAAAAGGGTCTTCCCCAAACTGTCCACAAAAATGGAAGCATGGCGTTGTCCAAAATGTCTTGGTATGTTTGCTCTTCACTGGAAGTAAGGGACCTGGCCCAAACCCTGAAAAACACGTGTGTCCCAATTCCTTTGTCTATGTATATTAGCATGAGACTTAAATGTCTGGAGGTCTCTGATTGAAATACAAAGAAAAAATGATCCAACACACCTATTCAAAACAACTACACAGGCATGTAAACTACGTGTTCTTTCTTTTACAACAGCACAAAAGAGCTCAACGAGGGGGTAAATGAGAAGAAAGTAGCATCAGTGAAGGTGGACATTTGGGTGAATTTTCTGCAGACAGGCTGCAGCTTTCTGGTGCAAAGCAACCTGTCCTGTCCTGTCTTATCCTATCCCGTCCTGTCCTGTCCTCTCCTCCTGTCCTGTATTGCCCTGTCCTCTCCAAACTGTCCAGCAGAGCAGACATGGGTCTGTTTGAGCTCAATCTACAGATCTGACCTGATCTACACTCACACCTTCCCGTGAAATAAAGAAAATAAGAAAACGTTTCTTACGTGTGACACCATGGGTCAGAGAAGAATCCGCCATCTGTCCTCCAGGAAGGCTTGTTGGTTCCTTCAGCAGAGACAGACTGTCAGATGATCCCTGCTGTGTTGGGAGCGCAGTTTGTCTGCAGGGCTGGTCTGCAGGGTTAAGTTAAAGTCAGTCAGTGCGACAGATCTGCTCGGGTTTCCTCATTCTTTACGAACTTCGAGTTACAGCCTCCTTCTCCTATTCAGGATCTACAGCTCCCACACGCCTGCAGCCAGAGCTCCCCTCAGTCTCACCCGCTCTCAGTAGAAACAACACGCAAATTAGACACAAATCACCCCGAATTTGCTGATAGGACCAGTCGAGTATGTGATCCACGACCTCCTCCACTACAATAGGTGGTAGTAGAGGCCAAAGAGGTTTCCTGCAAAGGGCACAGTGTAAGGAAGTGGTCCGTGGGGGACGACGGGAAATGTAGTTAACTCAGAACAATTTGTAGTCCTGAGTGGTCTGAACACGCCACGGGACACCACACAGTGTGAAATTCTTTCTCTGTATTTAACCCATTCACCAAGTGAAACTGTGGCCACCCAAGAGCAGTGTGTGGGGATGGTACCTTGCTCAAGCGCACCTCAGTGGTGCCACTAGCAGTCCTGGGATTCAAACCCCACAGCCTTCCAATCACAGGGACAACTACCTAACCACCAGAACACCTGCTGTCCCAGCTTAAGCCTATCTTAAACTCAGGGCTGCACAGCATGGGAAATACATCAGTATTTGTCTATATGCCTTACAGGATATTAAAAGGCCCATTTAACTTTTATGGAATTAAAAAGTTTGTAAATATTGTTTCTAATGGTACATTTGGTCCTCCCATCCATACAGTCTACACATGGAAACGAAGCCACAAAAACAGTCCATTTACAGATCATTTTTGTGATGTCATAAAACCAACACATTACAATATAACTTCTTATACTGGCTACAGAAGTTAAGTCTTGCCCATTCATGCAACAACACTTTTAATGGCTAAAAATGAGACCTTTGTTGGTTTACATTATATTATTACTTTTAATTATACTGTTGTGTTGTATAGGTTTATTTTGTTGGTTATGTTGCTTCTACTTTCTTTCTTTCTTCTGTCCATTTTGCTGCTGTAACAATGCAAATTTCCCACACGTGGGACTAATAAAGGGTTATTTTATGTTATCAAATTTTACATGAAGGCCTCAAATTAATCAGAACAGCCAGTAACTCACCTGGAGTCGTGATTGGTCACCCTATCAGAAATTGTTTAGAGGCTCATTTGCATATTGCACTCTTGTATAATGGGAAAGATAGGAAGGAACCAGATTCCTCATAAACTGACTATGATACTCAGACAACATATGCCATGCATTCTCTATTTATTAGTAAACGGTAGGCTACATGTCCTGTCCTGCACACACACATGGACTTGTGGTGACTTGAAAATTCACTAAACTCAAAGAAATAGGCACAGCTGTATTCACTCTGGGCAACTGATAACTTCCAAGTTTAGGAAAACAAGTTCTGAAGATGCGATTATTTTCTATACCCACTGTAAACCACAACAGCTATTGGGGATTGGGAGTAGGTACCATGAGATCATTACTAGATTTTCCTCATTGTTTGCATGAATCCACACCATCAGTAAGGATATAATGTTGGTTTCCATCTCTCTGGAGTTGGTTAGGATATATCCCATTCCCATTTGATTAACTTTAAAGCATAGGGCCGAAATAACAAAAACATCAGTCTCTAAGCTCTTGCAGTGTGTACTTGTTGCATGTACACAAAGTAGTCCTACCGTTATGGCAGAACAATTCCATACAGCAACACGAAGTTGATTTCCAAGCCACCGTGGACCTGTTGCGATCTCTCTTTAGCTCTTTGTGCCAGTCATATTTGGAGAAGCAACTAATTTGAATACAACCACCTATTCAGGCTACAGCAGTTTAGTCCTGCCCATTGAAAATAAAGGAGTGGTTCTTCTCAGACTGTTTTCAGTTCAACTCAGGGAAGCCAAATCAGCTTCTTTCCAGACACTACAGGGACAAAAGTATTTTCAGGGTTTGGGCTAGGCCTCTTACTTCCATGCTTCCAACTTTGTGGACAGTTTGGGGAAGAACCTTTTCTATTCCAGCATGACTGTGCCCCAGTGAACAAAGCATGGTCCATAAAGACATGGTTGAATGAGTTTAGTGTGGAAGAACTTGACGAGCCCTGACATCAAACCCATCAAGCACCTTTTGGATGAACTGGAACGGAGATCGTCAGCTAGGCCTTTTCATCCGACTTGATCTCATAAACGCTCTACAGCAGGGGTGCCAAGCTCCGGTTCAGCACCTCAAACACAAACACATGTGGTTCTCCTCCTCAAACACATTCACTAAACCCGACAATTAACTGGCGAGGTGAACCAGGTGTTTCTGAGCAGGGAAAGCCAGGAGTGGAGTTCCGACACTCCTGCTCTACAGAATGAATGGGCACAGATTCCTTCAGAAACTCCAAAATCTTGTGTAAAGCCTTCCGAGAATAGTGGAAACTGTTATAGCAGCAAAGGAGGACCAACTCCATATTAAAATCTATGTATTTGAATGCAGTGTCAGTCTCTGTTGGTGTAATAGTCAAGCCTCACAGTACTTTTGTCCATAGCGTATATCAGTCCTAAAGGTAAAGTAACAAAAACAGCCTTTGTACGTCAAATGAATAAGGACAAGCTGGAAAATGGTAATGTACAAATGAATGACTGTTTTTGGTACATAAAACCACATACACTGTCCACAGGGGGAGGAATAAAATATTAAAAATGTATTATGTGAACCATTTACAGTTAACTGAAAGAAGTACCTGCATCCATGACAAAACTACAACCACGACACTATAATTAACCATACCACACTATTATGTATCTTTTTTACCTTTTGTTTGAATTCATGGTTGTTCAACTGAATAACATTTTTGGAATATGTCTGAGACTGAATTCAGAAGAAAATTATAAATTAACAATGAGTAATTGGATGCATAAAAAAAAAAAATCTTACCACTGGTGGACAAAATCACTCATCTTTTAATAAAATGTTAAATTTCTAGCACACAAATGGAAACTTCCATAAATTTTTTTTTATATTGTGTCAAGAAAGTTACAACAATAAATAACTCAAAGGAGAAAGCAAGACTAAAAACAGGTACAAATACAAACTGAGGTTTACCTGATCAAACCACACCATAAAATGTCGATGTTACCATTCTGTAGGCACCCTCGGGGAGAGCAGTCAAATTTATATGAACAGCAGCAAAGCTGGCTGATAAAGTGGGGCTATATGTAGATCTTCTCAGTTTGAAGACACTGGACCTGAGTCTGCCCTCAATATGGACTCTCATTCTCCCGACACACCATGAGTTTTTTTTTGTTTGTTTGTTTGTTTTTAACGTTGTCTAAATGGCATTTCACTCATTATGTGACTACCACTTTGGCGAAACTACTGTGCAACAAGTTATTTCCTTGTGGCAGATGGCATTTTTATGCCCATGACTTGTCTCCTTGTCTCAGTGGCATGGCACAAACAAAACAGTAGCTTCATGTGAATTCAAATTATGGCTGGAGAACTCATTTCAACTTTCTTTAAAAACAAGCCACGTCAGACTTTTTTTCCCCCCGTTCTATCCATCCAACTCGTCTCTGTGCTTCTCCTTCGATCCTCCTGACCTCCCATTTAGCCGTCCTCCTTTCCTCCTGTTTTGCTCAGCTGTGATAGATGTTATTTATTAAATGTATTAGTAAAAAGACATATGAAAACGATCATTCTTGGTTCATAAATGAAACACTATTACCACTTGCTGTTTCAGTGGAGAAAGTTTTAAAGGTATACTTACATGCTGTTTGAAGAAAATCAGAAACATGTGAATGGGGGGGGAGAAAAAAAAAGAAAAGAAAAAAAAAATCAGGACACATTTCTGCTTTTTTAAAGGGGTATTTATTTCTAAAGGGTAATTTAAAGAGTAAGGGTAATTTAAATCAAATGAAAATGTATAAATAATATAAAGATTATATATGTGTAAATAATACATAAAATATAGCAATTAAGATGACGTTATTCACAAATTACCTTTATCACATCAACCCAGTTCCATCCTCTGGGTAGTTCACCCTTGTTATCTGTCAGTTACAAAGAGCAATTCAATGAACGTATATACGCACTGTGTCACTACAGTTACCAACACAAGTTGCTCGACCGAGCCATTCCCTATTTTATCTCAAAATAGCTTCTTGATACTTTACACACAGTCCACAATTTCGCAGTCACACAGTTTAACTCGCTTACCAGTTCTTCCTATCATTTTCCGTTTCTGAGCTTTTGTTAGCTGCTCCTTCTTCTCTTTCTTCTTCGTGACAGAGAGTGGACTGTTTGTATCAGTGTTAGAGGTCAGCGTCTAGAAAAAAACAGAAAAAGCAGTTCAGCACAGTACAGCAAAAAGAAAACCGAATTAAATTATATGTCTACCCCATATGTAATCAGACAAAATATGTCTGAAGCTTCCTGTATATATGAGATGTGGCTAAACAGTAATGGAAATCTAGCTTAGCATAATTATCCAGCAGTTTAGCCTTGTGAAAACTCAAATCATCACACACTCAAGTTGTTGTTTGATCCCAAACAGACTTGCCTATGTGATTTCTAACACTATAGAAAATATTATCTATCAAAATAGACAAATGTAAGCAAGATCAAATTCGAGGGTCAAGATGCCTGACTGCCTATTGCTTAATGCCTATTGCTGTCTTAAAATATGAGTTTCTAGTTCCAGGCACTGCAGCACATGTTCTGGCTAATGAACCTCTTTAGAAGTCGCTGATTGGCTGGAGTGTTAAAGTGTGTGTGCGCACGTTAAATACCATTTCTCTAGGTAACAGTATTTCATCTACGGTAAGAAATCACATAAGCAAGTCTACTTGAGATTACTTCAGACACCAAGTATGTCTTAGCCAAATGACTACAATTCAGAGAAGGAGACAATTGCTTAAATATACTTTTTGGGAAAACCATCACTTTTAAGGAACTCTGTACAACAGCAGAAGTATTCGTGCGAGATGAATCACTAACCACAGCAGACACTACAGGCTGGTGATTTTCCATGAGCATCTCCTGGTTCTCTTTGGCCCACTCAAACAGCGTGTACATCATTGCAGTGCCCAGGTTTAGCTCCACCTGTTCTTGCAGCTTAGAGAGTACGAGCTTCTTGGTCTCTGGAGAGCTAAAGATTAAGACAGATCAAGTTTACATGGGAAACCTGAGACCACAATTTACTGACCGCAAGAAATCAATATGTGTGTGGCAAAAGTAGAAGAATCTCTTTCTGCATGTAGCCTGTTTTTCCATGGAGTCTACACATCCTCTCTTTAGTTCATGGTTTGTGTGGTGTCACTGGGCTGCATAACAATAATATGTAATCCCGATACCCACAAGAAATATGAGCTTGAAGAGGAAGCACATGGGTTTCACAAGAGAAAAACGAAAGCAAGACTGGAAACTCAGGTCAGCCTGCGTCCTCAGTGTATCTGATGGATTTCGAAGCATTCCAAGCATTTCAATGAAAACAAGAACGGCTACAGAAACAACACCATGAGGATCACTTACATTCTGTTGTTGAAAAAGGCATCTAAGGATATATGAGGTGCAGTTTCAGGATATGTCTCTGGCCACGAGATGTCCAGCAGGAATGATTTGGATTCATCATGGTCTCCTACCTGCGAAAGATGCGCAATTTATTTATTTTAAAAAGTGTTTGAAAATGGGAACTGAAAGCAGTACAATTCACTCTATAATAAATTTATGTCAATCTGAAAATATTCAAGATAAACCAACAAACTGGAATGTTTTCACGGTTCTTTTAAAAACAATTATATTCCTAAAAGAGAAAAACATAAAAGTAAGAAAGATGTATATTATAAATTATGCTGTTTTCCAAAAGCAAATAAAATGGTTTGGAAATTGGTAACTTTCACCTAGGGTTGGGCAACACGTAAAAATATTTATTGTTTCTGACATCTGATATAGTAGAACAGACAAAAAGATCCAATATTGCTACATTTAAAAAATATAGTCATGAAGACATGCGAAGAGTCTCCACATCATTGCAAACTGCCATATCTTTTTAAACATGTTAACAGACACGATTAAACTGCAACACAGCTTTGAGTGATGGGAGTGGGCATCCTGCTCAAACAGACAGAGCAGCGCCAATTACCCTGAACTGGAAGGAAACGGTGCTGAGCTCTTTGAAGCAATCGTCTCCTTCATAAATCGAACGTAAAGCCTCCAACTCCATCTACGGGAAAAAGAAAGGACCCAAATGTTACCTGAGAACCATGAACATGAATAGAGCATTGTTGGACAAAGTATTTTGCTTGTAACTTTCCACCATGGTATTGCTTTTCGGTTTTAGTGACATATGACAGTACCTTCATAGATAATGAACATTATATGCATAACAGTGTGTCTGTTCCCAAGCAGTGCCATGTAAGCCTTACAGTTAAATGCTGTGTATGTTATTTTCTGGGAACCTTGTACATGGCTAAATGCCTCATCGTCTCACTTTTTCTGTTTTTATAATCCTCTAAAGATGCATGTTAGTATACTCTGTAATGCTAATACAGGAGAACTTAGTCACTGCAACTGAACCAGTTGCAGCTTGACACTGGAAATACTAAAGGAGGTCTAAAACCTACATCCTCTATCAGCAACGACAGAGAGGAGGTGGAAGTGGTGGAGACAGACAAATATCTGCAAGCGCACTTGGACAACAGACTGAAGTGACCTGGGAATACAGAGGCCCTGTGCATGAAGGGTTTGAGCCCTCTCAACTTCCTGAGGAGACACTGGTCTTTTGGCATCTGCAGGTCTTTACAGCAGTAGTACCAGTAGTCTGTGGTATGAGGGGAGATCTTTTATGCTGTGGTGTGCTGCCACCACCAGGGACTCCAACAAGGTAAAAAAAACTCAGAGAGCTGCTTCTATTTTGGGAGTCCATCCCGAGTCTTCTGAAACAATGGTCCAAAACACTGAAGAGAATTCAGGCCATATAATGGACCATTCCCCTCACCCTCAATCCTCCCAGTCATTACACTCTACAATCAGGCTTTACCATGACACACTGGCTCCCGGCATCACACATCTTGCACTTCATGTAGAGTTGTCCAAGGAGTCTGAATCATTAGAATTGCCCTTCACTAGAAGCAAGGGGCCTAGACCAAACCCTGAAAAACGGGTGTCCCAATACTTTTGTCCATTTAGTGTATGTAGTGCCTATCCTTGATTTTCATAATTTGTGTACTGAGTACTGTTGTGTATGCTACTGTAGCAACTTGAATTTCCCTCTGGATCAACAAAGTATATCTATCTGTCTTTCTGTGTATCTATCAACATATCTTTCTGACTATCTTTTTTTTTTTTAGCAAGTCTGAGTAACTTCATCCTCTCTTCTCCAATAGTGTCCGGAGGGGGGAGAGACGAGAGAGAGAGAGAGAGAGAGAGAGAGAGAGAGAGAGAGAGAGAGAGAGAGAGAGAGAAAGAAAGAAAGTGAGAGGTGGGAGAAAGAAAGAGCGAGAGAGAAAGGGAGAAAGAGAGAAAGTGAAGAAGAAGCAGCTGTAGCGGTGAGATTAGCATCAGCTAACCCAGAAATACTGAAAAAATCAGTACATTCAGTCTGATATTCAGTAACTTTCAAGCTTTTCGAAAATTACCACTTCGATAGTAGATTGCAGGACACAGAGACAGTCAGAAAGGTAGAAATATGTGGTTTGGAGTCACTCAGGCTAGCTCTCACCTCTTGCTCTTCGTTGATAGACATGGTTTACCCTGCAGCAGTCTGTCAGTCCAGCAGCCTCAACTCCTAAACAACAAACCCAACACAACCAGCTACTTCTGAGGTCTGTGAGAAAAATAACTTTTATACAGGCAGCCTGAAAAACTCATGCTGCCCATCAGATGTGGCAGTTTTTAGAGAGCTCTACAATCCAGTTAAAGTTACAGTCATCCTCAGAAATGTCCAGACTGCCCCTGCAGGACTGGAGTGTGAAAAGAAGCAGCACTAAATACACTATAGGAACTGTCCATTTTCTCACATTTTAAACAAGTATAAAACATACCTGTACTCTCCACAATAACACAACATATCTCCTTTACTCCTCCAACACATCTAATTCTTTTAGAACTGTTAATACGCTTACAAAATGTTTATTTTTCACTTAATTTATTTTTGAACAAGCATGCAATTTCCCATATTTCCACTAGATGTCATTCAAGGTCCCTTTAAAAAGTTATCTATGGAGTTTTATTTCCAAGCAATTGATGGATCCATGTGTAATATAATGACTATAATATCATGGCGTCCTGTCCCTAGTCAATTTATATATAATTATATTCATATATTTTATTGACCAGCCATAACAAGTGAATAATATTGATGATCTTGTTATAATGGTACCTGTCAAGAGGTGGGATATATCAGGCAGCAAGTGAATAGTCAGTCCTTTAAGTTAATGTGTTTGAAGCAGGACATAAGTATACAGGTCTGAGTGACAAGAGTGTATACACATTGATAATCCACTATATTAAAACCTCCTGACTAATACCATGTAGGTCCTAGCTGTGATCTGTCAGGGGTATGGAATTCACAATACCTCTGAAGGTGTGCTATGGTATGTGGTGCCAAGACTAACAGCAGATGATTTAAGTCCTGTAAGTTGTGAGCTGGGCCTCCATAGATCAGGCTAGCATGTCCAGCACATCCCACAGATGCTCGATCAGGTGCAGATCTAGAAGACAAGTCAAGTGCAATTTAGAAGACAAGTCAACACCTTAAACTCTTTGTCATGTTCCTCAAACCATTTATGAGCGATGTTTGCAGTGTGGTAGGAGGGATCCTCCTGGAAGGCCAGGGAATACTGTTGCCATAAAGGGGTGCATTTGGTCTCCAGCAATGTTTAGGTAGGTGGATTGTGTCAAAGTCAAACAAAACATCTACATGGATGGCAGGACCAATGTTTCCCAGCAGAACATTGCCCCGAGCATCACACTTCCTCCACCAGCTTGCATTTTTCCCATCAGTGACCAGAACCAGACTAGAGCATCTTTTTCCATTTCCCCATGGTCCAGTTCTTATGCTGACGTTCACTGTAAGCACTTTCGGCACAGGACGGGCCAGCATGGGCAATCTGACCGATCTGTGGTACGTTGCCCCACACACAACAAGCTGCGATGCAGTGTGTGTTTTTGTGCATTTGTGCTACAGTAGCTCTTCTGTGGGATCTGACCAGACAGGCTAGCCTTCACTTCACATGCACATGATTGAACTTTGGGCACTGGTGCGCGAGTTTTTTGCTGAGGCTATAAACAATGTGTTTGCTTTCTCTCCACTCTATTACACTCAACTGACTAATGTGTGTCCACTTTGCAAAGTCATTGTTGATAGTTAATGATCTGGTGCTGCACAGTTTGCATTGTCATCCTCTAGCCTTTCATCAGTGCTCAGTACACTTTGCCTGGATTCAGTATATTTTTCCTAAAATATTTTGACTGGTGGTCTGTTCTCAGTCCAGCAGTGATACTGAGGTGTTTCAAAAACTACAGCTGTGTGTGATCCACCCTGTGTAGCACACACACACACACACACACACACACACGCACACATGCTGACGATTCACTATCATGTCAGTGCTACTGCCATGCTGAGAATGATCCAACACCCAAATAATATCTGCTGACTGGTGGTCCTTTGGGGTTCTGACCACTGATGAATGGGGAAAAGGGGGCAACAAATGATGCAGAGAAACAGCTGGACCGCAGTCTATAACTGTAAACTACAGGGCGCATTTATACAGTAAATGGAGCTGAGAATGGACAGTGAGTGTGAATACACAGTAGGTCCATGCATATTACAATCTTTCCTGATCAGAGCCACAGATCATTCATTATGCAGGGTTAAAATGAAGATTATGGCATCTTGAAAAGATGATTAGTTATTACTTATGTGTGAAGGAAGCAGGGGCCTGCTGTGCTCGGCTCAATCAAAATGTAATGAGTAAAACAGTGGGGTGTGAAAGCATAAAATTAAAAAAAAACTTTCACCACTTTTGGATTACTGTTCACATTGCACACACAAGAGTTTTATTCGTTTGAAGATTTGCGCTGTGAGCTCATATATTTAGGGTATGTATGATTTTCAACATATCATCATGACCGGCAAATCTCAATATATCTTTTTATAGATCCAGATCAATCTAGCTCACTGTGTATAGCAGAGATTACAGGTGTCTTATATTGCCCAGGTCTCACAGTCATGGTACACCATCAACTCATTTCCAGTCTATTACCACCCTGAACCCAGTCAGCCCGGAAAGAGGTCATCTGATGGCTTGAGGACTTTCATACAAGATACAAAACCAGAGTCACCACTGCTGTCTTTACCTGTTCCCCACATCTTCTGGTGTTTTCCTACCTTCAGCACAAAGGGATTTTACACAGTCCATGTTGTAGCAGTTCTTATCAAAGACAATTCTAAAACACATAAATAAAACAAATATATAATTCAGGTCCCATTTTGAAACATAGACCAAATCTCTTCAAGCTCTCTGCAGCTAATGCATTTATCAGACATTTGGGGGCCTTTAATCTGCATGAAAACGCTGGAAATTAGAACATTGTGAGTTTACTTGTAAATTGTATTTTCAATGGCTGCAATTTGGCAATTGGTGCAGGTGAGTACATTTCAAACCCGGTGCTCGGTGAACTTTTTCAACAGACACCGCAAAACCATGAGACACTTTCCTGAGTGCAAAAGCACGCTCTGTTCCAAAAAGGTGGAGATGCAGCCCGCAGGAAAACACCCACACATTTATACTGACTGTGACTTCCACTGGCTTGTCTACAACAGTCATATACATTTAAAAAAATTTTTTTACCAAATTTAAATCAAAACAAAAACCTACTGGCCTTCATTACCAACACTTGATCATGCATGTTCACTGTAGAGGCAGCATCCAACTTTATCTCTGCAGCTGTTCCACTCTTGATGAAATCGACCGGTAGGGCCAGATCCTTTCCAAACATGTGTTGCATTCTGTGGGAAAATGAAAAGTAACATATTTCAGCACAGAAATGCAGATCACCAGTTTAAATTAACACTTTACCAGAATAGTTTAAACTTACGCTTCTGCCCTTTAACACAGGCCAACACAGTAAATCTGTAATAACAGACCACTCCCATTCTGAACTTTGCCAGTTTATTTAATACTTATACAAAGACCTTTTATGGCCACATTTAATGGTTTTTTTTACCACAGAAACCACACAGTGTGTAAGAAGACCTTTAGACGTAATAATAAAGTTATTTTAGTTTTAGGCTCATTATATCACTCTGCTCTTAACACGCACTTCTTCTCTCTTAGGACCAGCATGTGAGTCTTCACTCTCCCAAACAGCCTGTAAGGCTCATGTTAGTCACTGAGTGATAAATCTTGCACGTCAAGTAATGGTGTTTAAGGGTTTTACCGTGTCAGGAGTGAATAAATACTTGATCAGAGAGCGGGATCGCATCGAGAGAGCTTTCAAACGAGAAAGCTGCGTTCACCCTTTAGATGGCATCGTGTAACCCGAGCTCCAGAGTCAGAGGAGTCCTGAAAGAGCCCGGGCTGCACGATACAGTCCACACGGCAGGGCTGCTCTGAGGGGAGGGGAGGGGAGGGGAGGGGAGTCTTCGCTTCGTTTCCCCTTTTTCTCTCACGCCGGGGAGAGGAGAGGAGAGGACAGAGAAGAGGAGAGAGGAGAGGAGAGAAAGAAGCTCCACACGGCTGGTGGCCGCAGGGATGTACACCAAACACAGGCAGAAAAATGGACACAGCTTTCCACCGAGACTCCTCTTCACCGTCCTGCTGCTGAACGGCTTGCTAGAAAGAGTGGACGGAGAGCTGGGGGCTGAAGGAGGTAAGGAAACCAAAAACTTCTTCTCTTTAACATCTACCAGTGGCGCGCAACAGATGGAGAAGTTTAAGAGCCTTTTTTCCTTCTTTTCTATTCTGTCCATTCCACCTTAAATCAAACTGCAGAGCCATTTAAGGCGGAACGGGAATGAAAAGCTGGATAATAAAGAGCCTCAGCTTGATGAGAAGTTTCTCCAGCAGGAGAAAAGAAGCTGCACTTTTATACTTAACTATCCAGAAAGTGCTCATGTTAATCATACAGTGAAGGCCAGACTCTCTCCTTTGTGCTCCCATGCCATAAAAGGATGAACGAGGATGTAAGAGAGACAGAGCAAGACGTGGGTTGTTTTTTTCTTGTCTTTTTTCATCCTAAGGTGACTTTATGATGGAATCTGTAGATTCAGACACACGAACTGAAATGTTTCAGCAGTAGTTTAGCAGTAAAAGTTATAAACTTAGCTATGTATGTTGTTATCGGTAGCTTTAAAGCGTTTTTTTCACCTTTAGCCCAAAAATGGTTAGTAAAGTTGTACCTAATGACCCTGAGCTTTACGCTGTTAGATTTGCAATTTCTACTTTTTTATGGTCGAAAATGATCCTTATTATCACACTTTTCATTCAAGTATATACAAATTAGGTTCTAGCCCAGTTTTTAAAATTCTGTCCATTGTTTTCATTTGATTTATTCATTTTTGGGCACATTAATAAGTGTGAATACACAGAATAAATATTCGTTGACATGTAGTTTGAACAAATGACCTACTTCTGTTTTTTCATTTCTATAGTTTGTGTGGCTTTATGTACAAAAGCAGTCATGATTTTATAGTACATGACCATTTTCAACCTCTCCCTTTATTAAATGGGCTGTTTTTGTAAATGTGCCTGTAAGACTTATGTACCCAATAATTTAAACCAGTGGCAGGAGATCCGGTGACAGGGTCAGAGACGGATCATTGGTGTGTGGGGAGGGAATACTGTACTAGCCTGGCTGCTCCGATCTCTGTTATCTCTATCAGCTATAAAGAATGACTTAACTTTTGCATGGCGGACAGATGT
Organism: Bryconaethiops microstoma; assembly: GCA_037577275.1. Taxonomy (NCBI): domain Eukaryota; kingdom Metazoa; phylum Chordata; class Actinopteri; order Characiformes; family Alestidae; genus Bryconaethiops; species Bryconaethiops microstoma. The sequence continues at coordinate 9,295,133 of JBBJLS010000011.1, forward strand.
TGATGTGTACAACAGAATGGAAAGTAAGCGGACACGGCGCTACGGTCAGTGCTACTGCTGTCCCGAGAATGATCCAACAGCAAAATAATTTCAAGCATGTGTGTTCAGTGATGTCCATGAGAAGTGAAGACTAGGCTGTCTGGTCCCCAGATGAGAGACTGTAGCGAAAACTACTGGAAAAAATTGAATGCTATCATAGAAAGGTGTCAGAACACAGAACATTGCTGATTGCTATGTATGGGGGACTGTAGCTGCAGACCTGTCTGAGTGCCCGTGTTGACACCAATCCATTGCCGAAAGCACCTATAGGCAGGTGAGCATTAGAGCAGGACCATGTAGCGATGGAAGGAGGTGGCCTGGTTTCATGAATCACGTTTTCATTTACATCATGTCAACGACGGGGTACATGTGCATCATTTACTGGGGGAAGAGATGGCACAGGATATATTTTGGGGAAAAGGCAAGCTGGCGGAGAAACGGTGATGCTCTGGGCAATGTTCTCAATCCAAAAGAGCGTCTGTAGAATGTGCTGGAGAACTAGTCAGATCCATGGAGGCCTCACCTCGCAACTTACATGATCTGTTGCGTAGGTCTTTGTGCAGATAGCACAGCACACGTCCAGAGGTCTTGTGGAGTTCATGCCCCGATGGGTCAGGGCTGTTTTGGCAGCACAAAAGGAACCTTCACATCATTAGTCAAGTGGGTTTTGGTTAATGGCTGGTCGGTGTATGCAAATTCTCTTCCGACAGGATGCCCTGTATTGTGCTTCATTCAAAAAGCAGCCTGGGCTTTTAGTTATGGGTGGGGCTAAACTGCTGTTGTATGGACTGGGAAGTGAGATGTGGCATTTGGAAACTAACAATGTTTACACACCACATCAAGCTGTTCTATATATTAAAACATTATAGAATGGGTTTTTTTCCCTACAATACAGGCCCTTTATCTCATGTCTGTTTTTCATCAAACTGCTGGATCATTTTTTAATTGTACTGTTCTTTGTATCCTCTGTGTGTGTCTCTCTCCTTATGTCGCATTACATGGTTTTGACTCTTAACCAATCTGTTCTTTGTTTCCCACTTGGCCCATTCTTTTTCAGTTAGGCCTAGTTCAGTTCGGACTCACCTACAGTTTCCCATATTCAGGACTGTACACGAGCCACAACTCCCCAAGATTTGACCTGGGACTCTGGGACTCGGTTGGCGTTCTGCTCCCATTTTTGCCAGCACGCTTTTTAATGCATATCTAACAAGGCTACAGATGTTATCTGGGGTGCTTGTGGACTCCGTCTGCAAAGGGTTTCATCGAGTAAGCCATTATGCATACCCTGCCTCGCCTTTCAAGTGAACCCAGCACCCATTCCAAATTACACAAGGCATTAGGAGCTCTTCCTCCGCTGCCTGTTCACATCAGCCGGAGATTACACAAATGATATCTGTGATAAAGTTGATAATGATGTGATGCGTCAACCCGAACAGGGCTGTCGAATTTGTTCGACAACTTGCTCTCAGGCTTGTTACGTAGCGGCATTTTTTTAGAGGTCTAATTCTCTGACTCATTCAATCCAGTGCTCTCTGCATGCAAACTCGGCTATTCTGGAGCAAGAGGAGTTTTAAAATGGGACAAGAGCTCTTGTCCATTGGGCGGATGAGGAGAACTATGCCTGACTGTTGCGCAGACACAGACAAGTATGCGCCGTACTTTTCTGGCCCAAAATGAGCCAGAAATGATTTCTTCTCTATATTCCATTGGCAACAAAACATTTATAAGAGTAGCTCAGGTCCATGCCATTTGAATTTATTAAGACTATTTACGTTGCATTATGGAGCTGAACAGAACAGTGAGGCTTTTTCAGCAGCTCTCCCATGGAGCTCGCCGCTCTGCATAGCCGCTTCAGTTAGTTATGGTGCCATTACTCATTTATATGCCTTATGTTTATGCGATGAGAGGCAAGATAGATTACTTTTGGGTTTTCATCAGTATGTCTAAAAAGCCCCTAATTTTTGGAATGTTCCATTAGGCGCTGGCCTATGGCACTTTTGTCTCAAGATAATGACTCCACATAAACCCCCTCAGATGTTAGATATACACATGCCTTGTGAGAGCAGTTAAGAGCAGCGTGGCCTAAGAGATATCATAACAGCGTAACAGCACTTTTTTATTTATTTATTTTTGTGCACGTTTTCGTCTCGGATCAATTTGGTTTATCCACTTGGAAGAGCTACGCCTTTTATGAATAATCCATTTTCAAGATGGATTTTTTTGCCTTGTTTGCCTCGGATAAACATTGGCAACATAAATTCACGTTTACAGATTTGCAACTGTTAATATTATCCCCCAGTGCAGATGGGTGTGCAGACTGTTGAGTTGTTGTATTTGGTAGCTTTTGAAGGGGACTGCTGAAGGATGCCTGAGCCAGACTGTATTATGAGCGATCTGGTGCACGTTTGCCGCTCTGCCCAAGGAAGCGAGGGAATGAAACTGAAAAACAGATAAATACACAGATAGAGGATGACAGTAAAAGAGAGTGGTGCGAAACAGGGAGTGAGGGAAGAAGAGGGATGAAAGAGGGAAATTGGAGGAATTTAGAGTATAATTCGTTTGTGAAGGTGCCGGGGAGCAGTGTTAGTGTGGTTTTGTGAGCTGTCAGTGTGGAGCCTGGTCCCTGGGGCGCTTTGAGATTGCACTTGCTTTAAACGGCACCCTGGAAACAGCGCTAGAAACAGTTCCATTCAGGCCATACTCTAGCACTCCTGCAGCAAACCACATTCAAGGCCGTCTTCTCACATTCCAGCACTGAGCCTCGTTCAAGCCATCTTCTCACTCTCTTGGACCAAACCTCATTCTGCTCCTCTCACTGATGCAATATTTAGTAGACAATCTTATCCACAACAGACCCCTAGTATTTTAACCTTAGAAGGTCACTTTAATTTGCTTTAGTATTCATATATTCATATATTTGCTTTTGTCTGGGAACAAGCAGTGGGAAGAAACTAATGATTTTTAAAAGTGGGGAGGATATGTCCCCCCTGCTATAATGGTTTTGGCACTCTTGTATATATATATACATACATTATACATATAGAAAGATAGAAAGTTAAATAGATACATATACATATCTTCCAGTCAAGATAAGACAAAAATGTAGAGGATGGATTATCCTTCTGTCATACAGAACTGTACGTAAACAACTTCTCATCAAATATAAATCATAGTAAAATGTCTCCTCCTCTGCTCCACTGCTACATGTGGTATCAATTTAAAATTTTGAATCTGCCTTTCCGTCAGAATTTTTCCATTTTAATGAGCTATGGATGAGAAATAATTCACATCCATTTAAACAATTTGCTTTTTGACTTTGAAGGGTTAAATCACAAAAGCCTTTTTTGACTTTCTAATGGGATTTTGGTGTGTTTTTGTGTCATGCTTGTTTTATGCAGGGGCATTTTTAAGCATAGACAACCTAGACGATGAAACCCTACTCTCTACCCTCACCACCTCATTGCTCAGCCCCTCAATATTTTTTGGCCAGCCCCACCTTAAGCATTCATTTCCATCCCAGATTTAGTATTATTTTTTCAACCCAAAAAATTCGAAGGTCTTTAAAAAAGGACCATGATTGTTACTATTTGTAAAAATTCCTAATTTAGAGCTGGGATACTTTGGGCAACTTCACTTCAGACCATGAAAAACTGCACCGCTTTCCGCTGAAGCAAAAATTTGAAGATGCATCACACATGCCAGTGCACTTTAAATTATGACATGACAAACCCTCGTTACAATATTAAAGTAATGTGAAAAAGCACAAAAACTATATAGTATAGTACTCCCTAACCATGTACAGTAATGTACGTAACGACCTCCGAGAACGTTCTTCATTTCTCCTTGCTGCTGATTGGCTGCTGCCCTGTGACGCATCTCTGGCAAATGCAGTCCTGAATTTCCCCCATGGAGCTTCTGGAGCGCTCTCGTGTTTTTCATTTTGTTCTTCTTAAAGCCCTGTATTTTTATTACTGTAAATGAAATGAATTTATTACTGTATTTACCAAAGAAAACGACAGCGTGTACCAAAGAAAACGCACATGCATGAATTATAGTACAGTCCGTGTTAAGCTGAGTTTGAAATGAAATTAAAGTGTTTTGGGAACATATTTGGGGGCATTTCTACAGTTTACACTATAAAAATGGGCATTTCAGGCATCTGTCTTACCAATTCAATTCAATTCAATTTTATTTATATAGCGCTTTTTACAACCAGGTTGTCACAAAGCAGCTTTACAAAGTC
>JBBJLS010000011.1:9319574-9329808 GCA_037577275.1 Bryconaethiops microstoma
CCTGGCTGGGTGCACAGGGAAGTGAGGCAAGGCACATGGGCAGATTCCCTTTGATGGGATTTTATTACAAAAAACACAGACTCTACACTACAGAAAACAAAAAAGGCACTAGGGCCTAACAAAGAACACTGAACTTAAGACGCAAAAGGAATCGGGAACTTGAAGACAAGTGTAAGGGGAACATGAAGCCCGGAGTGAGGCGGTTGACCAGCAACCAGAACTGAAACTCAAGGAGCTTAAATACTCAACATACAGAGACTGCAACCAATCTTAAAACTCAATCACTGAACTGAAACACCTAACACCTTTGACTGTGACTGTAGACACAACAAAGAACTATAGTTTCAAAATAAAAGTCCTGAAACCAAAAACACAGAGACCTGACAGAGCACCGACAAAATATTTCCTGTAGAACTGTTTCAGCTTCTCAGTGATGTTGGGCTTTTTGTTAGATTAAGGTCTGGACTTTGAAAAAGCCAAGCCTGTATTGTGGTGAGAAAACTTTGATAGTAAAGTGCAGTGTTTTTCTCTCTTGCTGTGCAAGCTCCAGCTGGGCTAGGTAGCTTAGCGCTAGTATGGCTCCCCCAGCAGGGTGCAGTCCTTCAGGCTGGTGCAGCAGCTCTGCAGCTCTGTGTGAGCTCTCTGTCTGTTTGCACTCTGGACCGGGCGGCAGGTTCCCTGAATCTAAACGCTTTCATTTGTCATTCAGACGTAATCATGTCAGCGTAGGAGCAACTGAGTCCACTGGTATAAATATTTATCCCGTGGCGGTGAAGAATATTCAGGCATATCAGTCCGTATGAGTGAGTCACGACACCGGAGTTTGTTGTGATGGCTAAAGAAAATGATTTTTCTTCAATTATTGTTTTTAATGTAGTCGATTGGATGCCTGTCGAGAATGATATGAAATGAGATTTCATAATATCTCATCCACAGATTATATCTGAAAAATATGAAAGATGCTTGGTAACCACGAAAGAAATAGAATTCCAGTAGTTTCGCACTGGATCGTAATTTTTGGACACCCTTTACAGCCAGGGTTTGAATATGGTCTGTGGTCGATAAGGTCAAAACATCATATAGTGATTATATTGCTACATTTTGCAATTGTGATATGCCTCCCTACATATCTAAAGTTCTAATTATATAATTATATAAATGTTATTCAGTGATTGATATGACTTGATGTTCGGAGTGAGCATTATGATAATATTTATTGCTAATGTGATAAATCACATGACGTCATGCAGTGTTTCCCATCCATTGATTTATTTATGGCAGTCCACCACAGTATAAACACTGACCCCTCCTTCCCTTCTCCTTCCTGTTACCCATGTTGTTGGCATGTTGTACATCATCTCCCCAAACCCTCACCCCATCACCCATTGCCAAACATTTTGGCAAATTCTAGCTGGGTTTTTTGAGGTAAACACATTATGATGGAGTTGTAAATACAGGTATTGACTGATCGTCCTGTAACCCCACCCCAGCCCCTCAACACTTCTTGTTGATCACTACTATTTACTGTTCAGATTTTACTATGTGCAGTATGCGTGTTGCCTGCTTAGCTGAAAGACTAGTGGCTGGTACTTCCACACTGATTTTGTAGAAAGTTAATGATCATACAAGCTAAGGTGGACAGTATGGCAAAAATGTCAAATCATAATGCCGCAAGACTTTTTAATGATGCACAAGTCTCTTTGTTATTTAGTTTTTATGTGGTTTGGTAAAATGAGACAGACAGAAACAAGCCTGGGGTGCAACATTAAAACACTATTAAAAACAAAAATGGTTATTTAAAAATCATTTCACACAGGGCAATGCACTGAATCCAATTAACCAAACCTAATTATGCTCTTTTTGTAATGACCAGTTGGTCAGTGTTCTTTAAGCAGTGATGCTATCCACATGTTTCTTTGATGTAGTTCATCATCATATTGCCCAGCCCTATGCCATTATTGAAATTTGAAATCATTTTTATTGGGTTTTATAATGAGCAAACTGTATCATCCCTACTTGAGATGCTCTTCTAATCTTCGTCTCTCTTATCTTCCTCTTCCTCCTCTATCCCACCCCTTTTCCACCTCTCCTCCTGCACTGAGAGGCCTCTTAGTCACTAAATGATTGCATACGCAAGGAACAATCTCATCTGCCTCTCTCTCTTTCTCTCTCTCTCTCTCTCTCTCTCTCTCTCTCTCTCTCTCTCTCAGCCTTTTCCTAGTCTGCACGCAAGCCTGAATTGCTCTCGAGGCCTCTCCATCTCCTCTCTCCTCTTATCCCACAGAGCCGGGCTCTTCAGCTCATAATATTCTCACTTAGATCTAAATATACAGCACTGTACTTTCAGCGCATTAAACTGACATTAATTATGTATCTCTGTATTAAATACTGTCCTAGAGAGTGCTATTAGGTTGAGTTAACTCTGAAAGTTCTTTCTATATGTGCTGCATCATCTCAAAACCCATGGCATATGCTAGATCTCTTCAAATAAAAGTTGTTTTTTTTTGTTTTTTTTTTATCAAGCAAGAGTTTTTCAAAGATAAAAACCTTTAACGTCAGCAATAGACACACTTGTGGTATTTTAGGCCTGTAACACAGATAAAGAAGTAACCACAATCTGACATGCCGAACATTCTAGTAGGCAGAAGATTGTCGTCAAAAAACATGTTCGGACTCATCCCTGACTGTTTACTGGCAGTCCAGTCATGTCTGGGTTGCCTATAGTGAGGCTGTTTATAGAATGTTCTGGGCATTTTGGTTGCTGTTTTTCTCCTCCGCTCTTTTTGTATCTCTCCATGCTGGAGGGCTAAAGGGGGGAAGAGCTTGTCTATTGACGGGGGCTTCTTGGAAAGGGGATACACGTCTGATGAAAACCCTCAGCCTCCTACTCAAAGGCGCTCTTTTTATCTGCTAGCACAGCTATCCACATGCAATGCATATAGAGCACAGAAGAACAGAACATCTAGCAGCTAGTGCCCATGCATTGGCCACAGCGTCATGTCTGTATAGTGACTAAGTTGCTGGCACTTAAATGAACACTGTTTTGCCTGGAAAGAGAATTTGTTCAGGTTGTTGAGTAGGATAACACTTTTTCCTTTTTTCTTTTTTCATAATCTCTATATATTTTAGTTTGGTTTTGCAAAAACAGTGTTGGCAATCTGTCTCAGTCATGGCATGTTGAGAGCAACATAATGTAGTAATAAGTGTGCATAGGAGTATATTGGGCTAAGGCAATACACAAAGGTGGCAGACAAAAAGGTTACCCCACAGCAAGGTTTTTGTTTTGTAAGCTTTTATTTTATAAGTTTTTCTGGCTTTTGCACAAAATTAAAAAAAAATCTGTGAAAAAAAAAAAAGGTCACAGAAATGTTTAGCTGCCCTTCTGGTATTTTTGATGTCTATGTGTTTCTTGGTAGTGTTTTGTCTTCAGTTCACACATGAGTGTCACGAATGAGTTTGTGCATGTACAGAAACAAGTGCGATTTCAGCTTTAGTAAAATGTACTCTGGCTTGTGTTCAAGTTAATTAGACACTAAAGATATTTTGTTTTGGGTGGGCCAGGGTCATGGTAAAGACAAAAAAATGATGAAAAATGTGCCAAAATTTCGATGGTATGAGGATACTTTAACATGAGGGACATTTTGATGCTAGACTTTCTCAAGTCCAACAGAGAAAATCCTACATCCCAAAATCAAAATAACCAATAGTACTCATTATTAGTACGTTCATATTAGCGGATTAACAAAATAAGCTGGCAGCTGTTTTAAACATGTGCAGTTCTAACCATTTCAGGGCTTTATTTTTAGATATTGAAAAAAAAATCAAGCGGGAAATATTTGAACGTTTTAAAGAACCTTCATCTGTTTCTTACATTCCTAGTCTTTCATTACGAAGACATTGTTTGTCTTTGACATTTTACCATCTTGTTGGTAAAACCTAACGATGATAAAACATGACATTCACAGATGTATTCTCTTGCGTGACTGCAGCTACATTTCCCATCCAAGCTCACAACTGGACGCTGCCTAATATAATTGAGATCTGAACATAAAAAACAGAAATGCCGTGTGACATGCTGGAAGGGCTAAGCGTCCTGTTTTTGTAAGCTTGTGTTGTTGAGAAAACATCGTCGAGCTGTCAACCCTCACAGGTGGAGAAACCACAGTGACAGCTCGGGACCTCTGTCAGAGTTTCAGACGTTCTTTTTCATCGCAGCGGTCCTTTGAGGATGCAGCTGTGTAACATTGTTCTAACATGTACTTCTGTACTGTCACAACCCTTGTTTTGTAACTGTAGATTTGATTTGCAACGGTATCGATCAGATGGTTCAGGATACATTTTCACTGAAGACAGCCAAGACAAATGAAGAGTTTCTAGAACTGAGAGGCCTAAGATAAGTCACCTCTGTATAGGGTTGCAAAGACTCAACCAGAAAGAAGATATCGTGGTCATTAATTTGTATCTCAGCCATATAACTCCAGTCACATGACTCCAGTCACACTGTTCATTAGTGAGGCAACACTGAGAACACTCTACCAAACAGGAGAGTGAGGGATGCACAGAGCAAATATTCATCTAATTCTCCTTGCAATAATATTTCCCATTAGTCTCTTAAACTAGAGCTAATTAGGTGGACAGCTCACCAGAAATTGGTAGTCAAAGAATGTATTCCATGCAGTGAAACAGAATAGAAATAGCCAGTCTGTGTCGTCCACAGCTCTGGAAATGCAGTGAAGCATGATTTTGGAGCATTTTTAGGTTAAAAGAAAACTCCAGTGCTTTTCAGCCTGATCTCTTTCAGCTATACTTGTAGCAAACTGCAACAGATAATTTCCCTGTGCTTAGAAAAGACTCTAAATTCCTATAATAGAAGCTTCTGTAGCTGCTCATTGACTTTTATTGTAAGTGTGTTTCCAGTGAACAAGTTTTATTTTGTTGTGCTAAGATCCAGGAGTGTAATGATACAGTCAACTCACAATTGAGTTCGATGGACCGCTCAGGGCCCACGCTCATGATGTATTCTACCAAGTAAGACTGGAAACAGTTCATTATTCTCATAATACGTAAGCCTGTCTGTTGGACATTGAGTGCACTCTACAACGAGGGAGCTCTGCCTTCATGAAGCACTGGATTGATTTAGAAATTTCACACTTGCTTTCTCTCACCCTCATAAGTCTATGCCCTCACCCACATTTAGCCCAAAATTTCATAATTGCCTCCAGACAATCACTACTGGTCCCGTGAGATGATTGATACATTTTTTGGTGACTGTCTTATAACTGTAATCATATCTATTACCGTACAGTATGATAGCTATTATAACTGTAATTTTTGAGGTAGTTATGACACAACCCACTGGAATTGCAGCAGATTTCCAGCACACATTTTTGTTGGTGAAATGATGGTTTAGACAGGCTCCTCTGGGTTCCTACCACAACGACTTAAATTGCCACAAAAATCCTACCACCTAATTTTGCCCTCGCTCTTATTTCTGTGGAGCACCATTAGACACTCCAACTTTCCTATCATCACACCATGTGTGGTGCGCAGAATGTAAAATGGCCAGAATGCACAATGAGAATTTGTAAGGACTTTTTTGTAGCCGTTTCCATGAAAATTAATGGCATCAAAGCATGACGGCATGAAAAATATATTCTGTTGTCCATTGGAGAAGTTTGACCGAGTTGAACCGGGTTTGACGGAGCATACCATGCATTAGCCAGGAGGATACAATGCGTGGAGGGGCTTCAGTCAGTCACATTTTGAGCAAAATGGTGGAGAAACGAATCGCTGCTGTCAAGTCGCATTCAGGGCTGTACAGTCCACGTCTAAAGATATGTTAGGCAGTGAAGGGTCTCTGTTTTACTTCATTTTATGGAAAAGAACAGCAACTGCCGGCCGTATTGAAGTACAGGCTTTCAAGCTTGAATAAGTTCAGCTCGCTCACATTGATCTCTGCCTGAAAAACCCACAATAAACCAGCAACACACATTACTGAATATTGACGGATACCAAAACGTCTTATAAGCACAGCATACGACCAAGTGTGTTTTAGCAAAATATTATGCATGCCTGTGACAACAAAGTTGCTGCTTTTACTAAGGAATAGGTTGCAGCCCAGTAATTACTTTTACTCACAATCAGCACATTCATGTGTCCTACATTGAAACCAATCATGTCTTTATCTGTCATCCTTATATAACATCATTTTTAAGTGTTAGCATGGGGGTGGACAATATCACAGTAGTAATTGTTATCGTGAACGATGCCACAGTATGTTTTTTCTGTATACTTAATAAGTACTGTCAATTTCATCAAGGGCCTGCAAACACTAGTATTTAAAAACTAGTATTTAGCAGATGGTATAAGCTGCATAGGAACAGGTCGCTAACTGGATGTCCCATTATTCTGTTATTTTATAAATTTGTTTTACCAATTGTTCAATCATGATAGTCATCATTTTTTGTTGTTTCCCTGTTTTCCTGTGATGCATATTATAATTGTGAATATAATGAAAATGCTAGAGATGGCACAATACCACTCTTTCTTTTACAGATACCGGTTCTGAAATCTTTTACTTATGTAAGAACTACTACGCTTTCAAATAAACTTTGAAAAAATTGTTCTAAAGAATGGTGCCATCACTAGAAAATGCCATGACGTTATATTTTTTAGCATTTCACACACCATTGTGTTAACTTGAAGCCCATGCCTTTGTGTTGTGTGTGTGTTTGTGCAGGAGCAGTTTCCAGACAGGGGAGAGATTTTGATCTCAGCTCAGGGTCTGGAGCTGGTGCTGGAAGTTGAGCGCAATAAGTAAGTTTCCCCTCTCAGCCTGGACTCAGAATTGCACTGAAAGGATGTTTGGTAATGTGCAGACAAATCATAAAATAAATGTTTTATTTATATAGCAGATTTCAAAAACATATTGCAGCTTTGCAATAAAACTGTACTTCGAGATAGGAAAGAAGTGTTGTGAGATGTGAAAAAGTCTTCAGATGAGTTTCGAAGGAAGAAATAGAAGCGCAGTTTCTGGGCTACACAACACGAACACACACACTGATAATCTCTTTACAATGGCACCTGTCAAGGGGAGGGAGATATTAGGCAGCAAGTGAACAGTCAGTTCTTGAAGTTGATGTTTTGGAAGCAAGGAATGGGCAAGTGTAAGTATCTGAGCAACTTTGACAAGGACCAAGCTATAACGGCAAGATGGCTGGGTCGAAGTATCTCCAAAACGGTGGACTTGGGGGTGTAACTGGTATTAATTAGTTAGTAACTACCAGACGTAGTGTGAGGAATAGAAAAAAATGGTTAACTAGCGACAGGGTCATGGCCGACCTGGGCTCACTGGCGCATGAAGGACTAAAGACTGTCGTCTGTCTGCCACTTTTGCATGAATTGCTGAAAAAGTGAATGCTGATTATGATAGAAAGGTTTCAGAACACACAGTAGTGCAGTTTGCAGCAGGATGAACCTCTGGAAGTGCCTACATTGGGCACGAGAGTATCAGAACTGGACCATTGGGCAGTGGAAGCAGGCTACCTGGTCTGATGAATCATGTTTTCTTTTACATCATGTAAACGGCCAGCTGTGTGTGTGCCAATCACCTGGGGAAATGATGACATCAGAATGCATTATGGGAGGAAGGATAGTGCAAATTCCACAAGTCCGAGCAGTTTTGTCATCATAAGGGAAGCAGGTGGTTTTATTGTTATGGCTGCTTGGTGTATATGAACAAATGTTGCTCTTGATACCTACATTTTTGCAGTTAACTTTGGAGCCATAGCCATTGGTTCTCAGCAGGAATAGATAGTTGCCATACTGCTTGGCAACGTTAGCTTAGCCCATTCTTCAACTGTCACTGTGCTGCCAACTCTGGATGAAATATACCCTTTGTTAATAAAGATTGAGGAAGACAGCCCTGGTATATTATGAAAAATATCTTTTATTGTAGTTGTAGACAGTTGGAAGATGTGTGACTATGACAGTAACTGCAGCCATATTAAGCCCTTAAAAGGCTTATTATTTTTATTTTGCTATAGAATTCAGATAGAATTCAGTAATTATATATTTAAATGTAGAGTACTAGAATTGCAATTACGTTCGATTCATATTCTGTATCAACAGGTTCAAATCTGCACTTGTGACTTTTTTCTGTTTTTCAATGACAAAAACAGAATCTTAAGGGTGATAAAACAAGATGGTACGCACAAGAACCTTTTTATTTAATGATGGAATCATAGTATTTCTCGAGGTCTACATTCAGACTCAAATGTGACATTGAAAGTTTAGAATCTGCTTGTTTTAATAAGCTGTAAGCTTTAAGAAATAATATTGCATTAGTTTCAGTATCACTACTTTAATCCTGAGTTCTGAAGGTCTAATATTCTTTTCTTATTCTCGTGAAGGCAACAGTGATGCTGCTGCATGAGTCCCAGCTGCAAAATGAATGTGATTAGGAGGAAGCTGTAGTACTATGCAAGATTTCATCTGGTTCTGGGAAGGCAGCCTGGATGTTAGAAGAACTTCAGCTGTAGATCATGTGACAGGGAAAACAGGCCAGGTACCTCCATCACAGACTGATTGATTAGCCAAATGCTTACACTCAGCCCTGGAGTTCTGGTGAGAATGGCAGTCAGGAGGCCTTGGAGGATGGATAGGGTTTCCGCCGAGACTCAGAGCTCACATTAATGTCACTTGGCAGAGTTTATGTTTGTGTTAACCCCATGTGATGACTCGAATTCCCTCACTGTCTCGTCTGCTGTGGTTCTCGAAATGTAGGTCAGGACGTACACACACGTACGCGCTCACATAGAGGAGCTGGACGCGAAACGGAAACCCAAAAACCTTTTTTTGGGCTTATCAAATCAAAGTACTTTCCCAAGCAGGTCAAAGTGAAGTAGAGAGAACAGGCAGAGAACAGAGGGGTGTCTAAGAATTTAGATCACGTCCCAACTTTAGTGGGGCTTGGGACAGGGGAAAAGGCTCAAGGGCTGTTTGATTAATTGACTCCAGTCAAGATTTTTTTTTTTTTTTTTAACATTTCACCCCTATTATCTTACAATATAGTCATAGCCAATTCCCAGCAACCCTCTCCCCTGAGCACATCATCAGATCTGGCGGGACATTGGTCTATATAGCCTGCCATTACTGAGCTAATGGCCACACGCCTCCACACACTTGATGAGTAAACACAAATCACTTGACCCTGTCGTGTTGCTGTTCAGACACTTTCATCCCAAAAGCACATTGAAGTGGATCAGGATACGAATAGCCACATGTGGTCTGAAGCAGGAGTGAATCTGCTGTAAAAACTATGCTTTTGCTCCATTTTCAGATGGAGCAAATCAGCCCAGAGATGGGCAGAGTAGCCTAAATATGTACAGCAAGTCTTGTTAAGCCATAATAACTCAGGTCAAAATAAAAGTAGCCTACAAAAACCTTAGTAGGAGTAAGGAGTATTTGTGTTATCTGGCTTAGAAGTATCCTCTGCTTGGTAAAGTAGGCTCTGGGTTTGACACACTGATTTCAAGTTTGTCTCAAAAAATCTTCAGAGGGTCAGGAGCATTTCCCCCTAACATGGTTTTCAAAATTGCTGCAGATTTAAATAGTAAGATGTAAACAAAGTAATTTGAAGTGTTTTGATGAGAAATGCGCCATTGTAGAGGAACTTGCAGAGTCAAGAGTTGTTCACAGCGGTGGTGTAGGAGTTTAATGCCTCTAAAAGCTGCCTCACAAAGAGCTATTACATTAAATTGGAAGAAATAGACTGTCTTATCCCCAGGACATTGTTTTGTGATAGTTTTGAGATAAAGCTTTGGCCTAAAACATGTTTTTCAAATCAGTTCATTGCAGAAAGGCACTTGGAGGACGTTGGAAGACAAAATAGTCCCAAAGACTTTCTGTTTAATCCATGTTTTATTGTTATATTATCAACATTAGATATAAAACATGTAATACACATGAAGGTTCAGTGTTTTTTTTTGGGATAGTAAATAAATCTTCATAGCTACATTTGCCACATTTGCAAGTCCTGGTTCCACGTTCCAGATTTGCAAGACCACAGTTTTACTACAATATCCTGTTTTCTGAATTATTTATATCTTAATAATTACATGATCCTGACATTTTGAAGAAAATTTAGCAGAGTAAGCGTGTTTTCACACTTGGTCCGTTTCAGCCCTTAAAGTGAACTCAGATCGATTAGTCAGCATTTTTTGCGTATATGTGA
>JBBJLS010000011.1:9339747-9370608 GCA_037577275.1 Bryconaethiops microstoma
CAATAACGTAACCTATTGTTCTTGTTTGGGTCTCTTTCTTTCTTTTTTTTTTTCTTTCTTTCTTTCTTTCTCTTTCTCTCTCTCTCTCTCTCTCTCTCTCTCTCTCTCTCATTCCCTTTTTCATTCACTCCTACACTGGTTCACATGTTCCCTACTGCACTGATCATCGTCATCATTAGCAGGAGTAGCAGATTACAATGCACACACGCACAAATACACGCACTCTAGCACTGCACACACATACACACACACACACACACACACACCAGCGTCCAGTTAAGAAATGTCGCCCGGCTTAGGCTTGCTCATTAAAAGGAATTACATCAGCTGAGCAGAGTTTAATTGTAAAGCAGCCACTATTCTCTCCTGCCCAGCATTCATGTGCTGAAATATTGAGCTCCAAGCTTGGTGCAGAATACTTTTACCCCCATTAAAGCGCAAGTGCAAACTGAGACACTACTTGCCATTCTGAGTGAATAGCACAGGGACTTCTAACCTGCAAAACATGCTTCAGCACAGCTGTGTCGTAGCAGTTAGACACCAGCGGTGATGTGAATGTAAACAGAGTATGTGGATCATTTGTATATTTGAATATACATGCACTTTTCGTTTTATCAGAGGAACAAATTGCTGGCACCCGGTCTTGGGTACCTCTAAAAAAGCCCAATTAAGCGTAGCAGAAAAGGTGAAATATAAGTAGTTATATATTTATATTTTATTCACAGCTCCTTTGTTTACAAAACACATTTAATAAATGCACAGAATGTGAGTTAGTGGCCTTGTGTTTGTTTGCTCAGGCAAGAGTCTGTTGTTCTGTATGCATCATATGTTACATTCACTTACATCTAACACATATTTGAATTAAAGCATGCTTTTATGGAGGCCCTCATGTGTTCCAATGACATTTGTAAAGAAAGTCTTTTTCTTGCTTTTAATGTAAACAGGAAAACCCTCAATTAAATCCCATATGTGACACACATTCACAGTAGCAACTATAGTATTATTATTGAAATCACAAATACTAAAGCTAATACTATAGCTAAAATCTCTGTAAAAAAACTTTAATACAATAACATTGTTGAGATTTTATAATTATGGTCTACACTGAATCATTTGAAAAGTTTTATACATTAAACAAACCTTTTTTTTTCCTTTTCTGCTGCTCTGAGAACAGTCTGGCTGTTTCTAGATCATTGTTTATTTTGAACGCAGAATTATTAATGAAATTTACCCACTGGAAAATGACCCGTATTGCAGACGACCTCTGTCTGATAATTGAAGTCAACAAAATGCAGAGACATCATTTTAAAAACTGATGTCACTCAACAACTATACAGACAAGGCTCATTTTCTCTTGTCCATTTGGGTTTATAACTAGAGAACCAATAATGTTGGCCTAGCTAGGTGCTTGTAGCTTCTTGTATCTATATTATTGCATATCCTAGTTAGAGGAATTCTAAATTGCTAGGACTGAATGGTAAGGGCGAGACTAAGACCTGCTTGTTTCTAACAGTGGTGTCTGCGGTAGAGAAGGAAGGGACAGCCTAAATTAAAGACGGCCTGCGGGCTTGATCAGAGAAGGAACATTGACTCCATTCTTTGTGTAAAGTTTCCATTCATGTTGCACTGAGATGTATGCACAAGAAACGTTAATTGGTCAAGTGAACAAGAACCTGATTTTGATGGAAGTTGAACCTGCCTTCTCATGTATTATCTTGCAGCATATCTTCAGATGCCTTTTGAGGTTTTTGTATTTTTTATTGCACCCACACTGTTTGCAGTGCATTTTATGTTCAATCGTGATATAGCTTGAACGTGTCCTCAAATTTGTCTTCTTCCAGAGGTCACCATGATTTGAGTTGGCAAGCAAGTAAACGTTTTGCATCAACCAGCCATGAGCATGCAATACACGGCTGTGCATATCTTGCAAATTGAGTGCATGCGCATAATTGGGTAAAAGAATATAGGCCTATAGTAGCTAAATTGCCTGTCCCTGATATCAGGATCTTGTTATAATTTGTAAATGGAAATTGTAGTACACTTTGTTATAGGTTTTATTTTCAAAGGTGCATTTTCATTTAGTTATCATCTCATTTTCTTTGTGGAAAAAAGTCAATTGACAAACCTTTTTCTAAACAGTTTTCATTGATGAAGTTATCACTGTTCCCTATAAAGCTTAAACCTTGAAGGATGAAACAAAAAAGTGTGTTTTTGAAACAAAAAACTCCCTTAACGATTTCTCAATGCTGTCGATACGTTTATTCGATTGGGAAACTTGATGGGAAACTTGTTGATTTTTATGTAGTGATGGTCACAAAACAGGGAATGTGTCACATTTTAGCATTATTCTAAACAGTCCTAATGGTATTTGAATGAGCTTGCACTCTGACTAGGATAAAAAGTCTGTGAAAGTACTGCAAGATGTTCAGTTTGACAGGGTTACGAGTGAGTTTAGGAAGCGAAGAAGAACCAAAATCGGCGGGAGCACTACAGGAGAGCATAAATTGCCAGAAGGCAGTGCATGATACAGCGCTGCACAATTTAAAGGGTTTGATGCTCTCAGCAGTGGAAGCCTTGTTGTTGCTATTATCTATCTTCCCTCCGGTTGTGTTTGGAGAGCACGTAGCTGTTTACCCACATGCCTTTGGGAGCCGCTGCTCTCTCCCCGCTAAGCCTGGGCTAATTGGAGGAGCTAATCAGAGGCTTTCTTAAGCCAGGGACTTGCTGGGCTTTTGTGCAGTGGAGAGGAGGTGAACCTGGGGGCAGTTCCCTTGTTCTGATATCTGAATAACACACTGAAAGCAATGCACACTGACCTTTAAAAAAAGTGCAGTAGTTGACCAGTTACCACATTAATGGAGCACATCAGTGAGAAATCTCATTTGCACAGTTTCCCCCTTAACCTAAACGCTGCCGATCTGCCAAGACACCAGATAACATCCTGCAAAATGCATAAATCATCACAGACTCGCCTCAAACTGCGTCAGGCTTTTAAATCATCTCAAATAGACTTGCTTATACTGTAGTTTCCAACTCTACATTTTTCTACTTAACAGTACTTCATACACTGTCGGAATGAATGGTTTCATATTGTTTCTATGTCTTCTTTCGTCAGTGCTCCCTGACTACAATGCCCAACATGCACTGCATAAATACATCATATGGCCATTAGGAATCCCTGTGGTGTCGTCCAACTGACTGCTTAGCCTAGCTACTGATCTACAGGCCGATAAATACTAGCGAGCTACAGCATTTCTCCTATATTTATTCAGCACAAATTGTACAGCAGAGACCATTTTTACCCTTTCAGCCAGTGAAAACCAGCCAAATTGCGATGTGTGGATAGCCAGCTACCTTGCTAACTTTAGTTTTTTATGTTTTTAACTGAAGGTCATTTCTGTTGAATAGTCCACTCCATTGTAAGGATGAATTGAAAATAGTTACGGCTGTAAAAAGATATCTGACTCTAGAAGTAACGCAAGCTATCTGTCTTCTTTTTGCGTTCACGAGCTAGAAGAAAAAAAAGAAAAAGTCCACCCTCCAAAATCTACTTCAAAAGTCTTCCATCTTCAAGATCAGAAGGGGATTGTTTTGTGTTTACACCATAAAGTTTCACTCTAGAAAGGACTGTGCCACTGTAGTAAGGTGCTAGAAAGGATGTTTACTAGCACCTTCATTTTGGTTTTATTACCTTGACATGGTTTCATGCAAGTGTGTGATTTTTTTTCGAAAAGTGTATTTGTAGTGCAGTCTAAGTTTTGTTTGTTCAGATTTTCTGCCATAACCTTTTGTTCAGAATTACTTCAACTATTTTTACTGTGGGGGCTGAATGAACAAAAGTCTGGTTCAAAATGTCACAGACCTGCGCTCTTGCTGAGCACCACACCTTTCACAAACACACACACAGCTCTCCAAATTCATGGTTGTAGTCTGCAATGGAACTGCTGCTGGACAAAGTATTATTGCGTGTTTGCAGAATGCTGTAGGTCATGTCGTGTTGTGATTGCTACAGGCAGTTTGGAAGATTTCTTTCATTCCTCACTACGTTTCTGACAGCTCCGGACTTCTATGCATTGTCCTGTGTCATATGATTTCACCCTCTCTGTCATTTTTGTGGCATTTTCATGTTTTATTTTCCCCAGCTTAGGAAGCTTGAAAGCTGCTGTGCAATTTCATACAACAGAATATTGGATTTAAACCCGCTGTGAATGTAAACCTGCTTTTTATGAAAGAGCTGCTCACAGATACAGCATTTATTAGGAAATGGCCATTCTTTCTATGTCTCTCTCTCTCTCTTTGTCTATCTCTCTCTCTGTCTCTCCACACATGTACACACACACACACACACACACACACACACACACACACACATACACGTATAGACAGATGGAGTTTCTGTCCACATATAGTTGTTTACGATTGTCATTCAGTTTTGCACTAAGTCCTGCAATGTATAATTTATTTTCCATTAGGATTGGCACTGGTAGGTAATGACTAGTGCAGAATGAAGTTAGGTCAGTGCTTGTGCTTCAATCTCGACCAGCTGCACTTATGATGCCTATTTATTTGTGGCTGGGGTGGGGAATTAGGCACCATGCAAATGCAGCACTATTTTAGGCAAAAAGCCATCTATCACCCTCCCCACCATCGTCATGTCCAGCAAGTAGAGCCAAGAAACTGCAATTACAACAGCTTGAGCTTGACGCTACACTGCCATGTGTCACAGGGTACAGGTGTTTGTTTGTATGTGTGAATGTATGTATGTGTTTGTTTGTGCTGGTGGCGGGGTAGGGCTGATATTTAGCAGCATCCTGATATTTTACTTTTCTGAGCGTCAGTACTTAAAGAACACTGACCAGCTGCATGTTTCATTACTGAGTATAATTAGTCATGGTTAGTTGGCTTCACTTCAGCACAGTGTGTGAAAACTCATTTGTACTCATAGTTTTTGACAGTGTTTGTTAAACGTGGCGCTAACGGTTATTTCGTATATGTTCCAGCTCAACAAACTATAGAACTTGATTGTTTTTGCTAAATACCCTTCTCCCTATTTATGTCAACTCTACAATGTCTGTGTATGTGTTTTTGTGTGGATGGGTGGTTGTCAGACATGTGTCAATATTTAACGTTAGGGTGTGATCTAGTATTCGCGGTGATATTTTTGTCGTGGACACTTTGAAATAGTGGCATTGGAATCAGACTCTAAATTTCACCAGAGATTTTGTAGCAACACGGACCAGCTCTGTTTTCCTGCCCTTCTGTCACAGTGTGATGCTGTGGAGTATTTGATGTTTGTACACCTTCATACTCAGTGTGCTCTCATGAGTACGGGTCTACAGCATGGAGAAAAAAAGAAAACGGAAACCAAAGACATGATGCTCAATAAGACTGGTAAAAAAATTGTATTTCAGTAGTACAGACTGTTGTGCTTTTAAACAAACAGCAGTCAGAGATGTTTATCAGACTTTTTTCCCCTTTTCTCATGCAGACATCCAGAACTTGTACATTTATGTTTTAGATTGCATGTGTGTGTATGTGTGTAACCTTAGAGACACTATGTTTGATTATGCTTGCATGTGTGCATTCATATCTGTGCTATAACATACATATGCATGCACGTGTACATGTGTGTTAGAGAGAGAGAGATTGAGGTAGAGAATAAGTGTGGTGATTAGGCTTCCCATATTTTCAACTCTGTCTCTCTCCAATGATAGCCTCTCTCTGACAAGATCATGGACCCCCATCCCCGTCACCATGCCACTATACTAAAGCTTAAGCCATTCTCTTCTTATCACGTGTGTGTTTCGTGAAAGCATGATGAGAAAGATTTCACTTTTGAAGTGGAGGATTGATGGAATAGAGGAAAAGAGGTGGCAGCTAAGATCAGCACGCTCTGTGATCAGGGAACGCTCTGCTTTGAAGCTCTGGGAGCTTTAATAGGGGGAAGGAAAGTGTTTTGTAAATCAACTTCGCATCTATAAACGTAGAGCCAGTATTAGTCAGAAAGGTGCAAAAGTACACCCGTTTCTCTTCACACCAGCGCATCCAGTTGCTGTTGTCCGTGGCTGTCCTTCTCATAACGCGATGAATTTGGCTGGGGAAGAGGTAGAATATTGCGCCCAGCCAAAACATCTTATCGCTGCGGCATTGGGTTTTAATCAAAATCACATGGTTTGCCGAGAGCGCTGCTCTCTGCTACGGAGGAAATATGTTCAGTAAGATTATGAGAGATTGCAGACTGTTTCTGCCGAGTAAAATTGTGGACTGTGAGCTCTCAATGTTTTAAAATGAAATTAAACTGTCTGTGTTTATTTGTGTGTGTGCGCGCGCGTGTGTGTGTGTGTGTGTGTGTGTGTGTGTGTGTGTGTGTGCGCGCACATCTGTGTTAGGGAACTTCTGGGAAAAGATTTCACTGCAACCCACTATGAAGATGGCCGTCCTGTAACCCACGCTACCAATCACACTGTAAGAAAGATTTATGTCTGTTCTCCCTATCTCTTTCTCTCTCACGCTCTAACTCATTCTCTCTCCATGGAGTGAATCATAAGAGGTTCTGACCTAATTTAGCACTGTAAACCATGTGTTTTATTTTACCATTCCAGTCAGCTTATTGAGTATAACTGAAAATATTCGGAGTACTGTGGTGCTAGCTCATCACACTGGTGTCTGCTACTCTGTTTAGCATTCAGAAGCATCATCTCAAACCACAAAATGTATAGCCTAAACTGTAATGCATTTCATCAGCAGAGGCCTACTGTTACTTCATTATGTGACTGGGTAGGGTTAAATGGCTTACTAGCTGCTGCTACTGCTTCAAGACTACCTCACATCATATCTTTCTTTAAGTGCATAAGAGCACATTTGTTAACTCACAGGGTTATATAGCTTTAAGTCACTTCTAATTTTGTTACATTTCATATTTTGTTCCTCTGACACAGCTGCTTTTGCTACTCCTCTAACCTTACTCTTCTGTCTTGTCTCGCTGTCTGTTTTCTGGATGCAGTTGTCTGGATTACAAAATCTTTATTACACATGTACACATTCAGTATTTAATGTGATCCTCGTGTGCTGTAACGATACATCTCCTAATTCAAAACAAAACATTTTCTTCTGCATATATTTAAATAAAAAGAAAAATTCAAATAAATAAACTTTAAATAAATCAACCTTAGTATTAACATTTGCTGCTATTGCAGCCATAATTCTTTTGGGTTATTATCAGCTCTCACAAGATTCCCAGGCTTTGCAGACTAAAATAGCTGCCACCACCATATTTCACCATATGTTTGTGTTTTCTTGAGGTATGGGCAGTGTTAGTTTTAGGCCACACATACTTCTTTGAAGTCTGGCCATAATCCACAAATTAAGTAGGTCAGTGGTACATATGTTTTATAATCCAGAAAATTCTGATCACTTTCAAGGGTGTTTTTGAACATTTTTGCAAGACACTGTACATACAAACACGCACACACACACAGACACACACTATGTGTGTTGTGTGTGTGTGCGTTGTATGAATTCCAGAACTGATATGATAGAACTGACTGAGTAACGGATAGGAGGCAGCTGTTGTGTTTTAGCAAGCTGGGACACTGTTGTCGCTCTATGCAGTCTTGTAATTAAACAGACTAATGCCACTCAAACTCTTTCTTGCATTACACACACATCTGTCAAAATGTCCCTCTAGACTATCACAGAAAAAAATGATTTCAGCTCTCAGAGTTGTTGACCAAAAGTCAGACCCGTCTCCTAGAAGTTTGGTTCCAACACCCCATCTCTACTGTTGGACACGACTCCCCATCACTACTATTGCCCTGATTACTGTTTGGAAACATTTCCGCATAATTACTATTGCCCTAATTAGTCCAAACCACAGTACATTGAATATTTCATAGGATCTGGCTGGCACAAAGTGACTGGCTATATCACTAACTAAAGAAAAAGTTGTGGAAAAATGCACAGATGTCATTAGCACAATTCCCACCCTGCTGCTCTCCCTTTCTCCCTGTTTCTGTTTTGACTCTTTCCTCCTCTCGCTTTTTCCTCCCAAGGGCATCATTCTCACACGTTAGGCCACATGTTCACATGATCGTATATTTGGGAGACAACAGAGCCTCTCATGCATTGATAGTACATGCTCTGTGCTCACATACACATCCAGCCATGAACGCTGAATATCGTCGAGCTCAACCCGTTCTGCTGAGAACATCTTTTTCTGTTGTTGATAGCTTCAAAACACACAGTTCAAAGTTGCGGCAGACTTTTTGTTGCCCCTTTTTCAGCAGTATATATATATATATATATATATATATATATATGTTTTTTGTGGTTTTTTTGCTGCTGACTGCAGTTTTATTTGGGCCAGTTTATTGCACACTCCTGCAAAAAGGTGTGAAGAGTTGTCACCTGTGTTCTTGTCATACAACAGTGAGGTGTGAACTGCCTGGTTCAATTAAGATGAGAAAATGATGCACGGTGGAGTGTGTAACACATCCTGTACTCATCTGGCCTTGTTGCCTGTATAAATATGGAGTTATTTCTTTCAGTCTGTGTGCTGGAAAAAATAGGCTGTGGGTTCAGATTTTTGTTTTTGTTTTTTTCCCACTCAACGAGCGTACAAGAACGAAAGCCTACATGAATAGAGCACCACTGATTACCATTACCAACAGTTCTCAGGAGAAAAGAAAAACAAGGAAATGGGATAGAATTTGAATGCATGTCTTGTTCCCTAAACAGTTGCTCAGCATTTTTCAAGATAACAGTAAATTACCATGATCCATTTATTTATGACCAATATGTTCAAGGCAGAGTGCTGCTTAATTCCTGTCGTTATGCAACGAGCCATAAAAACCTAAGGATGAAACACTGTTAGGGCCGAAGCTAATCCGCTAATAAACTGAAGTTAAAGAATTAAAGTAAAGTACATAATAATATGTACAATTATATTATACTGTAATCACACAGAAAATATCTTTAGATGTCAGTTTTATATGCCAGGTCTCTTTATTATAGCAGGCCTAGCCTGATTTTTCTGAAACTATAACATGCATGTGGACAGAAAAGAAATGTGTGGCCTTCGACCAGCAGTCCTTATTTCACGTTGAGTGTCTTCTGAGTCCCACTCTCTGTCTCTATTAGGAAACATCTGCTTCAGCTGTCAGAGGAAGTCAAGGAGGAACTGCAGCTGCTAATTTCAGTCTTGTGGATCTGTTATTGTGGTGGCCTGAAGACACTGCCCTCCTTTTTTAAAAGGGCTTGGTCTGAGGTTTCATAAGAAGAAGACGTGTTCTTATGGAACTGCGAGTATAGATCACTTTGATTAGATTAAAATCTACACAAAGTTAGTGCAGAAGAGTATTGATAGGAAAATAAATCATTACATTTACACAGGTGGGGTTCGCAAATAACTTCATTTAATGATTTCCACTTACCATTTATAAAAAGTGTAAAGTGACCACACCACAGTGAACACACCACAGCACACAACGTGAACAGCACGAAATTCTTCTCTGCTTTTAACGCCCTAACCTAGGCCACGAGCCCTACACATATATACGTAAGAAAAATGTAAATGTAACTGACTGGTAACACATTATTTACTCAAACTTTTGGTTTTTAGCCTTTGTAGCTAGGAGACATATAAGGAGACATGTCAGATCTGTTTTAGTGCATTGCCATTGTCTTTAGTGTGTTGTATCATGAAAAAAGTACCAACAAGTATTCAACATCACACACTTCCTTCTTGTTTATGTATCAATGGACATTTCATTCTTCAACAAGTTCTTGGTCTCCCCGTCTCCACATCTTTCTCCTGTTGAGCTGCTTGGGACGAGGTGGACCAACAAGTTTGAACGTTTGAGTGCCCAGCACAGGCAGCAGAACTGTTCACATGCTTGAAAAGGTGCTGGGAGGGTTTGGACACAAATTTCCAAAAATTGCTGGAAAGGATATCACCAATTTGAATGTTTTCTTACTTTGTCAAGTTTCTACTTAGAAGTTCCCATTTTAAGGTTTTTTTTTTCTTCCGACAGCACTTAAAATTAATACACAAATACATGTAAATTATAAATGTTAATGGTTTTGGGTGCAGTGCAAGGACATACAAAGACCTTATTTTCAGCACCCCTACAAAAATGAGGGACAAAGAAAGAGGTTGTAAGACGAACATGACGGCTGTGGACCCCTAGCAGTCCCTTGGTTATCCCGACTGTAACTCCAGTCTAACAGTAAATACTCATGCTGTGTATGCTGTTTGGAATCCATGTCCTTGTAATAGGGAAACAGCATGTATATCTCTTGCTAAAAGCTTTCAGGCATTTCCCTGTGTTTAGCTCGGTCTGTTGGTTTGATTGGCAATTAGCTGCTTTGACACTAACGTATCACATTTACAGCATAATTTGGTTTCAGATTGACTCTGCAGGCAGGAATAAAATGAAGACACAATGAACTGGGGTTTAACTACATCATCATTTTAGGGCATTCAGAGTGATGTAATAATGTATTAGCAACCAGCGCCAAATATCGGCAGGTTTGCGCAGCATCTTTATACAATGAATTCGGATGTTTTCGATAAAATCTCTCTGAATATAATCTTCTCTACTGTCTCTCTCCTAACCACACACACACACACACACCCGCACACACACACACGTTTCCCAGCTGTTCAGAGCCAGCAACCTTGTGGTTATAAACGTCAGGCGCTTTACCACTGAGGTCTCATAGGACAGCTGATAGGAATTACTATCATTAGCGATTATTTTTAAGCATACTAATGTTCGCCTTCTTTTTCAACTTTGTTTTCAGTCCAGCACACGGAGACATGTACATATAGGTGCAGTTATAACTGGTTTTTAGCATTTAAGAGCTATTCAGCAGCAAGAACTGGACAGAGGTAGTGCTAAAAATGTAATTAAAATATAATTCTTTTCCAAATGTACCACACTATTATAGTATTTGATCATATATATGTTTGCACTGATGAACTTAATGAACCCATTCTTCCTGAGAACTGCTGCTGCTTGATTTGAATAAACTGTATTGGTCTGTACGGTACCTGTGGTCTGTAGGTACGCCATGCTGGTCTGGAACACTCCCGTTGGTGCATCGCTGACTGAATAGCCAATGAGATACGCACGTGTCTAGATTGTCAGCTAGTGTCTCCAGTGACAGCTGATTTGTGTGTCCGTTGCGCATGAGTGTCCCGCCTTGCTTCCTCTCTGTTCAAATAAATGAGCTAATTTCACGCTCCGATCGTTCGAAGGAGCTCTTTAAATAGCCAAAGACGCTCACGCACAATTTGGATCTGTTTCTGAAAAATTAAGCAGAGCAATTATTTCCCCAGTTTTACTGGAAGACACAGGAGAGCAATTTTTATGAGAGCTTTCCCAAAAGAGGTCAAAGGTCGATAATAGCATTCGCTCCTGTTCCAACCGAGACATCGCCGGCATGACCATGGATGAAAACAGAGTGGAAAATCCTGTTTGATTTATAAATATCACCACCAGAGTAGCTATTGATTGGACTGTTCCACCGGATTATTTCAGTTTCAAATGTCACCCAAGCCAAAAAGCTTCTGTTTTCTATTATCTAAGAAACATACAAGACCTAGACATGTCATGTAGCATTGATTCCTAGCGGACCTTGAGGCCTAGCTGACCAGATTTTCTCTCTCTCTCTCTCTCTCTCTCTCTCTCTCTGTCTCTCTCTCTCTCTCTCTGTCTCTGTCTCTCTCTCTCTCTGAACATACATGGCCCTCAGTGAAGTCAGGGATGAAGAGAGGGGTGTGTTGTGGTAATGGTGGAAAGGTCACAGCAGATTTTTATTCTGCTTTCAGTTCTCTTAAAGTGTGTTAAGCATTTCTGTGAGCAGCTGAGAAAAGCTTTAGTGCAGTGGGGCTAACAGGTGGGTGGATGATGTTCTCTGTCAGGTACCTTCAGCAGTTCCGCAGAAACAGACATGATAAACACTGTGATTGTGATACAGATGTGTAAACTGCACTCATAATGATCTGTGTAAAAGTTTTGGTATATTATCTGTCTATATATCTGTCTATCTATCTATCTTTATAACTCAACATCTGTCTATATCTATTTGTATCTATCTATTGAGATAAAGAGCGAGACAGAGAGAGAGAGAGAGAGAGAGAGAGAGAGAGAGAGAGGGAAATTAGAGTGCATGGGCAAAAGAGAATGAGAGATGGAGAGACAGAGAGATAGAAATGAGAGAGTGCATGGACAAGAGAAATGAGAGAGCGAAAGGGCAAGAGAGATAGAAAGAGAGAGAGAGAGAGAGAGAGAGAGTATATATACATGTCTACAGAAATGATCTGTCTATTTATCTATCGAGTGTGCTTGGCTATTAAGGTTGATGGTTCAAGCCCACCCGGGCATGGGCTGCTGCTACTGGGGGCCAGCTGGTGTTCTGGTGGTTAGGGACCAGAAGGTTGTGGGTTTGAATCTCAGGACTGCTAGTGGCACCACTGAGGTGCCCTTGAGCAAGGTACCGTCCCCGCACACTGCTCCTTCATCCATCATCTGTCTGACTTTATATATTTATATCCACAGGAATTAGAGAGTGCATGGGCAAGAGAGAGAGAGAGAAATCACAAAATGACAAAAATACCTCACTAACAAACCTGAGCCAGACGCTGTACAGAAAAACATCCTAAAAGCCAAAGACAGAATTTCGGGTGTGGGTCAGATTGTGATACAGATGTGTGAGGGTGTGTTACAGATGCGTGAAACACATTGATAATAAACATCATGATTGTGTGACAGACGCGTAAAACACCAGGTTATCCTGCAGAACGTGTTCAGTCCCTCAGCGCCAGATCTCCGTAACTCTGTAAAGCTGGAAAACTGCGGGAGTGATGATCCGGCCATTTTGGGTTCTAGGTTCATATTTAGCAGCAGGAGTCATCGGCAAGCTACAATTTCTCATACATGCAGAACTCATGGATTTGCTTTTTTAAGGAGCCACCCTTTTTGACCTGAGAGACCTGCAGTTTTCTCTTATAATCTCATAATCTCATGATTCAGGCCTCCAGCCTGTGCGGTTCAGAAAGGCAGAAGTGTGTAAACGCTGTAGCGGCGGTGCTGAGTGTCGTTATGTGGGGAAGCAGAATGAGGAGGTGGGAAAATCGAGAGAAAATACTCCAAGAGGACTTTAACCATCCCCCGGGTGCGATAAAGGGGGCTTTCCACACTAACGACACAGGCAATTGCGCAGGAGCGCAGGGTGTCATTTCCAGAGCATTCTCAGGTGTCAATGCCGCCTGAGGGGGGGTGAGGCCGCAGCGTCAAGCGCGGAAAATTTGGCTGGCTGCCACCCAAACCGAGCCGTGGCAATCCACTTAGTAAACCCCCCTCTCTGCTAAATTGCTTTTGTTCAGCATAGCAGGTTTTTAAATAATACAGTCAGCGAGAAGCTCTCAATAAAGGTTGTGATTGCACAGCGGCGGGGGGTGAACCCACACTTTTCTCACATGCCGCCATGAATAGGCTGGGGATTCAAAGACCAGCCAGATCTTTAATCCTCAGAGTTCTCAGTCCTTTTGCAGTCCTATTTAAATGGCATAATAATAAAGTAAGTTACATGAAGAGCCTCTGCACAGAATGTAAATAGTCTGCACTTCTGACTCCTTCCTCAAAAAAAAAAAGGGAATGTCTTTCTTTCTACCAAACAAGACTGCGGAGACAGCAATAACTCCTCATCAAATTCAGATGATGAAATATATTTTTTTCTGCCTACATACACACGAATGTGGTCTGAGGTGAAAGTCTACAGTTTCTCCATTCGTTTCAGTGAAACCAGCAGAAACAATAAATAAGACAAAATTGCAGCATGACTTTACTTTTGAAGGCCAAATATATTTATATAAATAAAGAGACAAACTACAAATACAGAACTAATAGATTACTAGTGCAATTATTTCTTACATTTATTTCCTATATTTATAAATGACGTTAAAGAAACGGTTCGCTCATACATGCCGATGTTGCCAACATGGAAAGAAAGCCATTAGTCATCATTTAATTGAGTAATGCTAATCGGAGGCTATTGGCTTTCATTCATCTTTAGCAACGTTAGCATTATTGATCCATATCCTTTACTTTTCATCTAACGTTGTATTTATGTTGCTTGTGTGATTTTTTCGCCAACCCCTCTGTATGCCTTTACAGACTGCTCTTGTAATTGTGCATTTAAGACATGTTAGTGAGCTCTGTTTTGATTGGCCAGCCCTATACTGTGTTTCATTCAAAAGAATAGGGCCGAAACACTCCTCGTAACTTTATTGTAAAGAGGTGGGCACAAAATGCTTTGCGTTAAGTAGGAAGATAAACTGTGTTTGCATCTCAGTGCCTATATATTGACCAAACATGCTCAAAAGAGTGATAAAAATGAAACCTTTTTGGCATTTTAACTGTCCGAGGTTCTGTCAGAGAGAGAGAGAGAGTAAAACAGAGAAAAACTCCAAAGATTCAGGCACACTTTCCCCCATTGAAAAAAAAAAATCGGTCACGTAGAAGGCTGACACAGTGACAAATCTGTCCTGCTGCATTGGCTTGTATTGGTATGGCCCAGGGACTATTGGCATTTGCCACTCACTAGGCCAGCCCCCGAAGCTCTTTCCTGCTGATTAGGCAAATACCATGCTTCCAGAATAATTAATGCCCAACACTGAGCCTCGTCCCCGGGGAAACGATCACTTCCAGCCAATGACAGAAAGGTGAGTGAAGGAGACGCAGGTTCAGAAAGACTGACGAGCCTCCTGAGACTCAGCAGCCAATCTGCGATAAGATGAGCGCTTTGTCCTTGGCTACGTTGTAGGCTGAGCATTAAAAAAGATCTCTTTACTGGCAGTGTGTGATTAGCAGGAGCTGCCTCCACCACTCCACCCCACCCTAAATGCGGTAAATCCTCCAAGGTATGCTTCTTTAGTTTTAGCACTGGAGCCACTAGGCTACAAGGCCTCAAAGCCTGTGGAGGCGTTCAGTAATTTCTAATAGACTTGCTTATGTGGTTTCTGACCCTCTATGATACACTCTTATCTAGTTGGGAACCCTCAGGGTCTTCAGAGACTCTTTCTCAGTGGTATCTAGGTAGATACAGTCAAGCAAGCTCTCCCATTGGTTGGGTCAGTAATTAGGAAGGAGAATAAACCAATCACACCTTGGTTACCACTAATGTAGCTGACACAGCCAATTAAGGATTGAGCTGGAACAAGTGTGGCAGATGTTGGCTGGAGCTATTGATAGTATCGGAGAACTGGACTCATGATGCTGTTTTCAGTGGGGACCCGCTAAGGTCATTCATGTCACTTCCTGATTGTCTTCACATGCTGTGATTGGTGGGAAAGCATGACACAGTGCAGACACCTGAGTGATAAAAATTTCCCACCCCAGCTGTTTACGTAAAATATATAGTGAAATTAACACAACAACAAAGACAACCCAGATGAATCAATTTGCATCTGCTAAAAAATAAGAATTATGATCAAATCTGTTTTATGGTTATTATTATTATTGTTGTTGTTGTTATGGTTGTTGTTGTTAATAATAATAAGAAATATCATCATCATTATCATCATCATCATAATTGTTTAAATGAATTAAATTTAACCTAAGCATAAAAAAACAAATTGTCCAAAAGTCCACTTGAAACTTATCACTAGGGTTTTCTTGGTATTAGCATAAGGCACTAATGAAGAAAATTGAAGAAAATGTTTTCTTATGAAGAAAAATAAAAAGTAATGACCTTAATAGAGCAGCTGTATCGGACTCTCAGTGCAAACACCATTAAACACTTCAAAATTCTGTGTAAATGCTGTGTCTTACTGCTTCTTCCGATTAGATTTGAGAACCAGAACTGTCTGTCCTACTATTGACAGCTGACTGCAGGGAGGCGGAGATGGACAACACAGGCTTTAAAAAAGGGGCCCAAATGGAGAACTAATCAAAGGGGCATGCCACTACATGTAATACATCAGAGAGCATTTAACACAGACTCACAGAGTGTGAATCTACAGCTTGGGCTAGATATAAATCAGTCCCATCTTAGCCAATTCTAATTGTTCACACCACCTGTACGATAAACTATCTATGTTTTGAGTTTTCAGTTTAAAACAAAACTAAAGCAGAAACATTCCGGGCTCGGACCAACTTCCTGTAAAGTTGCTTAGTGACAACATCAGTGGTTGACTTGAAAATTGGCAAAAAAACCCACCCCATTTAATTAGTAGACCATTTCAGCATACAGAGCCACTTTTTGAAGGTTCTTTTAAAGATCCTGATACAACAGGCCCTCCATTAGAGAGAATGTTTTTTAAGTGTTAATGGTTATGTATATAATTCTTGTCTGCACTATTAACTCTAAAGAGCCCCTTTTTACAGGAGTACATGAATTGGGGGGCTATACTTCACCAAAAACATAATGATCAGATCAATATTGGCCAGATCAGATTGCGGGGCAAAAACCGGAATCAAAACCTCCCTAAGTAACATAACAGCAGTAAAAAAAAAATGAAAATGAAATGAACTTTAGTGCTACAGGTAGTGGACAATGTCTCTTATTATTATCATTATTATTAGTAGTAATAGTTTTGCATCGTCAAAATCATCTTCATCATCATTGTACATTTACTGGAAGTGACTGGGACAGTTTCACAGTTTCAGTGTCCTCTTTTTCTCAAGTCCTGAGAGAGAGAGAGAAAAAGCGAGAAAGAGAGAGAGAGAAAGAAAGGCAGAGCGTATGAAGAGTAAGTATATTACTCCGTGCCCGCCAGGCTGCTGCAGGGCGGTTGGAATTAGATGTATTATTTTTCATTTTGATTTTATAAAATATTCAGACTTGACCTTCAAGCAAGAGAGAGAGCTGTTCTTGCTATGTTTATATGACTCTCCATCCTGCCTCTCAGATTGGGATATAAAACTGTTAAATTACTCAATTAACCGGACAGAGTTTGACCCTTGCTGCTGGATGGAGAGGGACACCAGGTTTCCCCACAACAAGGGTTGATTTAGTTCTGTAACACCAGCCTTAGGATGACAACAGAAATTTCAGCATCACGATGGTGATGTGTCTTTTTGTAGCAGCTGTTTCTAGGTTTGACAAGCTTTACGGAACACTGGTAAAATTTCCATTTAAAGTTTGACTATATTTCTGACATTTATAGTGTGATAATAATTTTCAGTTTGTGTGCAGACTGCATAATGGAGTAAAAAAAAAACTGTCTTCTGTGTGTGTGATCTGATAAGGCCCTGGAGAAGGACTAACTCCATCTCTGGTAGAATCTAATGGCACTTTTATACCGGCACAATGGAGCACGTTGTACATGGACACAAACGTCTTTCCCTCGCAAATAAAGCAACCTGAACCCGAATCGTACACGAACCATACCTATGGGACTTGATGGCAGGGCTGAAAGCAAGCTGCAGCCAAGCTTACTGCACGACTGTCTGTTTGGGTTGAAGATAAATCTCATTGGGAGTTTATCTAAAGTGGTGAG
Source organism: Bryconaethiops microstoma (assembly GCA_037577275.1). Lineage (NCBI taxonomy): Eukaryota > Metazoa > Chordata > Actinopteri > Characiformes > Alestidae > Bryconaethiops > Bryconaethiops microstoma. The sequence continues at coordinate 9,357,254 of JBBJLS010000011.1, forward strand.
AAATGTGAAGGTGTACCAGGACATCTGTAATGATGTCCTGGTACACTGGGTTAGGTTTTCATTGCATGACCGAAAAATGCTGAGAATAAATAAAAGAAAAACTCAAACAAGACTACAAAAAATGAAAAATAAAACAAAAGCAGCTCTGACAGATAAAGATTCCTGCTGGTTCAACTCCACGGACGAGGTTTTGGGATGACGACAAGGTACAAACTGTGGGGAGAGAGTTGCATTGTTGACCCGTCTGAAACTCTGTTACCGTTATGAGATACACTGAAATCTCTGTGCCGTCACAGTATTTAAGTACAACACAGTTCCTGTACACCTATGGAAAAGTCTACAAGCAGCTCTTAATTTTACGTCTGGGATTACTAGTGTGAGGGATGTGTTTTCTTGCGAATTACAAGAGTTACTCTTATCGCTTTGAATAAGAGTGTCTGCCAAGTGCTGAAAATGTAAATGCTACTTTAATTTGTTTCTAGACGTGTCCGATTCCCCCAGACATGTCTAGAACTTTCCCAATCACCCGATGCAACCAAGCACATGACACATGAAGCTCCTCCACATCTCAAATTCTTGCAAACACAACAGACAGATCAACACACTTGCTAACAGAATGCTAACTGCTTATTCTGTTTGGTGTGTGTAACACACACACACACACACACACACACACACACACACACACACACACACACACGCAGACACATACACACACCTTCAGACACACACTTAGAGAGAGTGAGGCCAGTTATGGCCCCGGGCTTTTGGGATGTAGTAAGTAATTTTACCCTAAAGCCATTTTTTCATTAAAAATGAAATGAGTTTCTTTGTAAAAAGAAATTATTTCAGGCCTATGCCATTTTCACACAAAATCCGAGTCTTTTGCCTTCACGTGAATGTGTCTGCTGATTTCGGTATCGATCCATACCGATGGACGTATCCGAATCTCTTCATCTCTTCAGTTAAACATTTTCTTTGGCCTCATAACTGAATGTAGAATCAGGGCTTCAGTTTGATTAGAAGTTCTGTTTGATTAGAGCAGCTCCTTCCCTTCCCAATATACATCTTTTCCCACTGTTCAGGGACATATTGATCTCTGTCTCATCCATAAGCTGATTTGCCCAAGTTCAATCCTAGAAGACCAGCACAGTTTGGTCGTTCCTCTATTCAAACACATTCCTCAAACACACTCACAAAACCTGGTGAGTTGACCCAGTTCAACTTCAGTTAGACCTGTTCATTGGCGTCTAACTGAAATGTTAATGACCCGTTTCTTCTTCCATGTTTGCCTCTTCTGGTTTCCTCAGTTAACCCTTAGAACACGAGTGGCAGAGATCTGTGCCGGAAGCACAACAAATGGTAAATTGTCGTCATACAGCAAAACATCTTTTATGTTAGTTCCCATGATTTGTGTTGATGCTCTAGGTGTCAGACACCATGCTGAGCTTGCTTCGGTGTTCCTGTGTCACATAGAAATAAATTGATTGTCATTTAGAAACATGTAATAATAATAATAATAATAATAGTAATAATAATAACCGCTACTGGGGTTTAAAAAATGGCCCATAAAGAACAAAAATGCCTACATTTCTTACATTTTATGTTTTAGAAACAAACAGAAAAAACTAGGGCTGGGCAAGTTATCATGTTATTATCATTTTAACACATGATAATTATTTTATCACACGCTAATGCAGTGTTTTTATTACTATTATTTTGGGGGGGGGGGGGGGGCACTCAGCGCTCCCCCTCTAGGCTCTTTTCCAGGAGGGAAAAAAGTCAGGGACACATGGTTTTTCTATAACAAACTAGATCAAATGTGAAAGCCCTGGCAGGGGCAAGTAGATTTTTAATTTTATATTTGATTTGATTATATTAATGTTTAAGTTGAGATTTACAGAAATTTACAGAACTGTAACTGTGTAACTGTGTGAAAGGGTGTTTGCAACCCAAATGGTATCGCACTTTTGTTCATATAGCAGTACTTTAAAAATGACGTGCTCAATACAGTACTTTTGAAGTCATTATTGAATTTTGTGTATAACAATGCGATTAAAAATGTTAATCGTTGCCCAGCATTAGAATAAATGCAAGATATTTGAACATGGGAAAGATCTTTCAGGATAGTTCCGCAGAGTTTGAAGTGGATTCATGAACTTGTGAAGACACAAAGAATATACATATACAAAATATGCATACAATACACACTGTAAAAATGTTTAAAAAGGTAACTTTTTAACATCCAGAAATTGTGCAAGTGTTGCATCAGCAGTCAAGTCGAAAGCAAACAATACTGGAATGTAATTGTGTGCTTTATTTGTGCAGAAGTTCAATATAAATATACAGTTTGAAAGTACAGAAACTCTGAGACAGTATTTAAGAGCAAATGTAACATGGATGTGTTTTGTGCACATAGCTCCAAGTGCTACGAAACCAAATGCCTTAATTTATCCCTTAAAATGAGCTTAATTTTTGCCTTAATTTCCCATATAGGAAATTAAGTAAATCTAAGTGAAAAGGAGCACAGATTAAGGCTGATTAAGGGGTAAAACTTACTTCCTCTTACTTTTTTAAATTTGCCCCTTAAATAACAGAACCTCCTGAATTAACACCTTAAATGTAAGATTAAGGGGTTTCACACTCATGCTTTAATCTAATTTTAAGGTAAAATTAAGGGGTCGGTTTCACAAATTAATGGCCATGTAATTCAAATGAAGGGGTTTGGTGTATTTTCAGGGGTAAAGTAGGGTAGGGTTAAGCACATTTTAAGTACCTTGTGCTTCTTAGTGTAAGAGAGAGTGAGGGGCAGGTGCTTCAGATTCTATGGTGTTATAAGAGAGTTTTGAGTCGGCAGGTTCTCCGTTCTGTTCGGTTCTGGAGTAATGTGCTGTGTTCACTGCGTCAATCAGCTGTGTGCTACAGATGCAGCAAACAGAGGTTAGTTGAAGTATCCCTTTCATGATGAAAAGCCAATCTTGACAAACCACACATAAATGCTAAGCAGGATGAGCAGCAAAAGCCATATCGGCTGGCGTCACTCATGGCTCCTGACAGGCTGCTCGGGGTGCTTGGGAAGCCCCCTACCACCGCTCAGCGTGGAGGAAATAACCGCTGCTCTTTGAAGCACTTCTTCCTTTTTTGTTTTTTTTGCACTTTCTGTGTTTATGGCAGAGCAATTGGCCTCTTTTTCACCTCCATGCCTCCGTTTCACCCACCCGGAGAGATGATGAAGGGCTCAAAGAGAGAATATACCTGATTAGATAGAGGGAGAGAGAGAGAGAGAGAGAGAGAGAGAGAGAGAGAGAGAGAGAGAGAGAGATGGAGAAGTGGTGATAGCAGATGAGAGGGAAGAGATTTGCCTTCTATTGATCATAACCCTTTTAACTGTACCGAAGGGAAAGTGAAAGAAAAGCAAGAATATTCAGAGAAATCAACCAGCCACTCTGAAACTTTTATTAGAGAGAAAGAGAGAAGAGGGGGAGTGGGAGACAGAGAGAGAGAGAGGATGAGGGAGAGAGTGGATGAGAGAGAGAGAAAGAGAAAAGCTAGTGCCATGTCTGAACAGTAAGTGAGCAAATCACATTGCACATCTTCAGGATGTCTTACACAGGATGTCTTAAATCTCAGGTCTCTTCCATTCCTCCATTGATCAGAATGTACACACACTGCCTACAGACCAAGACCTCCTCAACACATTAAGGTTTTCTGAATAAGATATTTCAGCCTGATTTTGAACAGGATGGCCAAAGTCATATTTGAATTTTCTAAGTGAGACTAAATACTGTATATCTTCTACAGGGAACACAATTTACCATTAGGACACAAGCGGCATGGCTCATATGGCAAAACAACTCCTTAAATGGAAGTTATTGTAGTTTAAAAACATCTAATAATAATAATAACCCCTACTGTTTTTTTTTTTAAATGGCAGCCACAAATGAACCTAAAGAACAAAAATGCCCAAATGTCGTTTATTTTAGGCATGCCGAGAGAAAGAGCAGGAGCGGCGAGCGTGTAGGAGAACTAACTAACCGGTTTTAGACTGTTTTACACCATTCTAAGGGTTAAAGATACAATTTTGTACTAGCTTTATTGCACAACTTGTATGTATCTGCTGAGTTTAACATGGTAGTTCAAAATAAAACAGAAAATATAAACTGTGCCATTACTTTTGCACAGGCCACATTTCATACTTCGTCCTTATGGTAACAAAATGATTCAGAGACACTAGGATGGAGAAATCCTTCAATAAACTGGGCTGGGAGTATCCCCATACACAAAGAGTTCTGCAACAGAAGGCTGCTCTTCAGAGATTCTTCAGAGATTTTTGGAGCTTGGTTATTTATACAATCCTGGAGGATTTATGAACTTATCACAAGGCTTCTGACCTCTGTTTTCCTTCGTCTTGTCGAACAACATTAGATAAAGGGTCACTGATTACAAATAGACATTTAGTCTCACATCTTACATCTTGTTGAGTACTGATTGGGAATCAGCACATTACCTGGTTTTAAGCAGCACTCTTCATTTCTCTTTCACTATTTGATTACCTGTCGTAAGTCTCTGACAAATGTATTTTCCACATCCTCAGTACGTTAAACACAGTAAATTAACAGTTGTGACTCCTTCAATGGGACATGGTGAGACCCCAGGGTGGTGGTGGCCTAGTGGTAGGATATGTGCCTCTGGACCAAGAGGTCATGGGTTCGAAGCCTACCTCCAGCACACTGGGTTCCTGACCCCAAGTTGCTCCAGGGAGACTGTCCCCTGTAGTTAGGGAATGGAAGACGCTTTGGATAAAAGCGTCTGCTAAATGCCGCAAAATGTAAAGTGAGCAAAAAACGAGAGCATTTCATTGCCTCCAGTAAGTAAAAGAGATGCTTGATTGGAATGAGATCAGGTGATTGACTTGGATATTGAAGAATGCACCATTTCTTTCCCTTTAAAAAGGTACTGGATTGCTTTCAGTTTCCTTTGGGTCACTGTGAAATGCTGTCTGATTAGTTTTGAAGCATTTGACTGAATATGAGCCGATAATGGCACAATACATTGCTTTGGTCGGCAGTAACATCATCTATAACCCCAATGGAACCTGGTCCATTGACGGACATTGATGTCTTTGGACCTGAGGTCACCTATCCACATAAAGTCACTATAGATGAAGGATTTTATACCAAGCAAGCAGGAGAACATATTATAATTAATCGACTGTTTGAGACCTGCCAGGTAAATGAGTATAATCAGGTGAGCTTCAGTTTAATGGGACAAAAGCTTGCAGACACACTGGCCATTTGCGGATAAGATTGGTGATCCCTGCTTTGCATCATAAACAGTTCCTTTTCTTTCCTATATACCGCTTTTCCTATTGATCTGGTACACATAGATCTTTGTCTCATCAGATGCCTGGTCCTAGAGGGCCAATCTCCAGCACAGTTTGGTAGTTCCTCTCCTCAAACACACTGAATAACATTCTCCCTGTCCTTTCCTTGTTTTTTGGCTTTTTGTAATGCGCTGTCTTCCCCCTAGTTTCTTGCCTATGTGGTTTACTTTCTTAATTTGCCTTTGTTTATGTATCTGTTCCATGTGAGTCTGTTTTGGTCTTAGCCCAGTCCCCTTGTTATCCTGTTCACCTGTGTCTAGTTCCTATTTCTGCCCCTGCACGGTTGTTCTCATTTCATTAGTACCCCTGTAGTTTTGTAATTGTGTATGTTGATTCTTTGTACAATCTCTTGTCGGTCTGCTCTTCGTAAAACTTGTTGAAACTCTGTTATTGTAATTTCTAGTTGTGGCGGTTCTGTTGTGTTTTGGTTAGTTTGTTTTCCCCATTTGTTTCTGCTGCGCTTCTGTTCTTGTTATCCCTTGGACCATCTTGGGTTTTTGTAATCTCTTGTGTTTTTGTGTACCACGGAGCCCTTGTTAGTGTGATTGCAGAAGTTTTATTATAAGTATTATTTTTATTAATTTACCTGATTTTTGGAGCCCTTGTTAGCGTGATTGTGGAAGTTTTATTATAAGTATTATTTTTATTTATTACCTGATTTTTGGAGGCACTGCTCCTCTTTGCCCGTATTGAATTTTGGCAAAATTCCAGCACTAAAACATTCTTTCTATTCTCATGTCGAGTGTACGAACAGACACACTTGCAGGAAACAGCTTTAGACAGTAAAAAGAGTTTTTAATGAACAAAGATGAAGTTCTTGAGCTCGTAGAGCTCCAAACAAAAATGAGCTTCGACAAACACGAATACAAGGTAGTTCTTGGAGGACCTTCACTCTGAGAGAAACTCAGGCTGAGTAGAGGGAAGGGGGACTCAGCTGCAGAGCCGACTTTCACAAAGCTTTAGCAAGCCCTCTTTCTTCAGGGGCCAGTACAAATACTCCATCCACGTGGAGTTACAGTGGGCACTCCACCGCTCATGGCTGTTAAACACAGAAGGGGAGAGATGCACAGAGAAGGCACACAGTCAAACACCGAGCTGCAGATGTAAACAAAGGGTAAAGTCATGTGTTGCTTGGCTTGGTAGTGAAAGCTCTCCACCGCCACTTGGAGAGCATGCTGGACGCCCAGAGAAATTTCTCCTCGTGGACACGAACGCAACCCCTTCTTGGGAACACAAGCATTTAATTATTTCGCAGACACAGTTCACAAAAGCACACGAACCCAAGTCAGAGCTAGATGCTGGCACTTGGTGACCACGCAATGAGCCCTCTGGATCGGCTGGGCTTTAAACTCACACACAGACCCAAACAACCAATCACACAACGCAGACAATAAACCCAGTAACAAGAATCACTTAAACTAAATGCAAAACAAGTGGACATGTCGTCAGGTACCTAGCAACCCGGGTTGACTGGGCACCAGACGACCACACACACAACAACTAGTGACATCGCCACAATGTGTCCAGGGCTGTGTACACCTAATACTCAGGGGAAGGGCTCCGCTGGGGCCGTGACTGAGGCGGACCAGACGTGACATATATCTGGTGTATTGTGCGTGTATTCAGTTTTTGATCAGTTGATCACGAGTGATTGGCTGATCGCCCTGCTGTGAGCAGAATTGTTTTTACGCAAACTTTTTTCTGGCCACAAGACCAATGTTTGGGCGTCTCCAAGCACTGGTTTTATAGCAACCACGTAATTATTTAGTTTTTGTCTCTGTTTTTACTTTTTCTTTGACATTAAACCTTTTGGATCCCACGAATACATCCTGCTTGCCTCAGCCTCCTCATCATTAAACCTGGCAATGAACAGGTGTGTTTGAGCAGGGAAATCACCAAACTGAGCACACCAGCCGTCCAGGAGCTGGGCACCTCTGCCATAAGATGTTTCAGAACTAGACTGGCTTTTTTAGATGTTCCTGGGGCCAATTAATGGTTTATTCATTGCGGTGAACCATTCTTTCAATATGTGATATGCCTCCCTCATGAGCATTCTTGATCTGGCCAACTGCAACTACTGCTTTTCATTCACCAGGGTGGGAATTCTGTGCTCCACCACAGTTGTTTCCCATGGTCTTCTGGGCCTGTTGGTGTTTTAAAGCTCACCATCATGTTCTGTTTCATTAAGAATGTCCCAGGTAGTTGATTTGGCCACACCTAATGTCTTTGGTCTCTCTCTCTGATGGGGTTGCTTTGATTTTTTCAGCCTCATGATAGCTCCCTTCACTGGCAGTGGCACTTCATATGGAGAATTAACAGCATGAGACTGCAGATACCACACTTAAAATCAGACCTACAGCTTTTATCTGCTTTATTGTAAGTGAAATAGTGAGTGAGGAGCCATGGAATAGCTGAGCAGTTTTTAGTAGGAAAATAAGTGTAATTTCTACAGTTAACTCATTTGGGATGAAGATCTCCTCATTATCTGCACTTTGACATCATAAGCAGCTCCAATATGCTATAATTTCAGCTCCAAAATGCTGTGGTAGACAGCTGAAATAGCTTTGTTGATGGACCTGATTATATTTGTCTCCTGTAGGGTTGGCGCACGATAGTCTACTTTTATTGAAACGTTCCAAAAAATGGAATAATTTTAGTTAAAAAAGGAGCATATGAGCCAATGCTTAAGGTTTCAATATAAGTGTCAAAATGTGATCTCATGGCTTTTCTTATGGCAACAATAGCCTACTGTTAATGAACTATTAAGAATTAAAAATTAAGAAATGTTTACTGCAATTTTGTAATCATTATTAACAACAATAACAATAAATGAAATTATTTTGAACACCGTGGTACAATACAGTATTATTAAAGCAATAAGGCTTTTTCAGCTTTATATGGCAGTGGTTTTATATATATATATTTATGATCTGTAAGATGCAAAAGGTTGGGAACCCACTTTTTGTTGTACTTTTCTTCACATTATAGAAAATGAGTCATTCTGTATAGTCTGACTGCCTAAGCACCTTTAAAGACCGAAAATACGCTCTAAATGCATCCCAGTGGCGTCACTCACGTCTGAGCAGGGGCAATCTTTCCTTTCAGTGTTTTTGTGAAGTGTGTTTTTGTTTACCACTGTTTCTGCTGTAAAATTCCATTCTGACGCCTGAACGCAAACACAGCTTTTCTTATACAAAGGCTTTGCAAAAGAGATTGCTATGATCTTATGCTGTGCGTTTCTTGCATATCCTCAATATGAATGTGGGCCTAAAGTACAGCTAAACATCCAATGTCCATCAGATGCTGTGCTTGCTGAGACACCATTAATGCTGTCATTTATTTATGTATTTTTTATCCTCTTGCGCTTTCTTGCTTATAATCCATGCGACTAAAACAATGCACATCGACTTTTCTCTGGAAATTCAGCAGTCAGCATTAACAAAATCATCCTCAAAAAGTCATTTTTATACGAACATTTTTCCTAATCCTGATGTGGCTACTTGCTGTTTTTGCACAATTGTTTATTGCTGTCTGCCTCAATCTTTGCATTCCTTTGTATTTTCTGACTCTGCTGCTAGATTACTGTATGTCATAATGCTTTATTTACGAGAGATGTTACTGTTTCTGTTGACTGCACTGTATGTTGTCTGGTCCTGTACATTATTGTACTGTTGGTCTTGTGGGGTTTTTTTGCACCCTCTCTTTAGTCCTGTTCTGTAAGCACATGTATAATCTTGTTTTTGTTCTTTGTGGGTCTGTTTTTGTTCTTTGAGTTGCACCATGGTCCTGGAGGAACGTTGTTTCATGTCACAGTGTACTGTGTATATGCTTTAAATGACAAAAATCACCTACATTACTACTTAACTTGAGTAATTTCAGTGGAAACAATGGAAACTGTAGACTTTGGAGCCTCCATTTATGCAGCTATTTCAAACATGGGCCCAGTGCCAGCAGGTCACCTATATGGTGCCGTAAAGCTGGACATTGGTTTCCACACTTTAATGCGCATCCTAATGGATACAGTTATATGGGAGGATGGAAGTGATTGCAGATCAATACTCTTGAGCTTAGAAGCTCAGATGAGGATGGGGTCAGGTCACACAGGTTGTGCTTCATGCTTTATACAGCTCCCTCCCTCAGTCCCTTAAGCCAAATGAAGTCCATCAACCAAGACTCGTCTGAAGTTTACTCATAGCGCTGGAGCTATGAGGCTAATGTAGCTAGAAAGTAATGGAAGCTAATATTCCACAAGTTAGCATGGTGCTAAATCATCACACACTCAAGTCGAATCATGTGGAGGTGTTCAGTAATCTCTAACAGACCTGCTTATGTGGTTTCTAACACTGTAAGATTCACTATTATCTATAAACATTGAAGAAACAACATTACATGTATGTCGAAGCCTGCATTTTGTACATCGGACTACATGTACTCTACAGCCCCCAAATGTAGGGCCTACATAGGGTGGAAATAGTGTATGTTTATTTTTATGTACTATTAATATATTGTCTTCCCCTGAGCTCCATTTACAGTATTTTGGGTTTTATTCACCAAAATTATTTGTGATCCATTTCTACAGACCTTTTTCTATTCTGTCTTTATCTCTTAGAGTAAAACAGACTGAGCATTACTGTTCCTCAAAGACTGATCTGTGTAAATTCCCTATTCTGATTGGCTGTGCCTGAAAGCAGTCACGAACGAAATACTTTATGTGCGGAGCTAAACTGAGGTAGGTTGGTATAGGTTAATATATTATTTTATATTATTTTGCAGCTTGGTTTCCACATATAGAATATGGAAAACCAAAAAACTAATGGAGGCACAATACAGGGTGACTAATCATAAAATAACTCATTTCCATTTCGTCACAACTGGATCAAAACATTGCATCTCCACATCTGTACATTTTAACAGATGCCTTTAATATTGTCTCAAGATTTTATAATAAATAGACCAATAGAAATGCTCCAACCTTTTTTTAAGAAACAAACATTTTTTGAGAAACAAAGGTTTTGTTTCAACAGCAACAAAGTTAAAGGAATAGTAATATTTAGCCTGTTTAATTCTAAGGTATGAAGAGAGGTAAGCAAGTGGTCATTAATTATTATTGTTTTTTGTTCATAAAATCGCACACACACACATACACATACACCCACACACACATATCATTTTGTTCCTGTATATTTTTATTACCTTACTTTACCCTTCCAAATTTCTGTTTAATTTAATTTAGTTAAAAGATCACTTTAATGCACAGTCTTAGAGGTCGACTGTATGTGACAAATAAAGAATCTTGAATCTTGAATTGAACAAAAGGTGTAGCATATGGGTCCTTTAAGGTCAGGAGTTTCCAGCTATTGAAAATCCCATTGTGAAGGAAGATGGTCATGAATACATTACAGACATCTCCAAGGCCTCGGCATATAAAGTGCAGATACAGGATCTGCGCTTATGATGAATTGATCGGTGTAAACAGGAGAAGAGTTTAATCCTGTACCTGCTCTCTGGCACGAAGGCTGTTGATGAATAGAGGCCACACTGGCTGAGCTCCTAATACTTCACCGTTATTAAGAGATGGCTAGGTGGACAACTAACATAACGGATATTGACAGGTTTGCAGATGCTTTTCTCTGTTCATCAGCAACCGGCACGCTTGCTGCCCCAGCCTTAACACACAATGGGGGCTTGTCGGGAAATCCACTGTATCTAATAGAGACCACTGGACCTTTGCTGCCAAGCCACATATGAGAAATCTGAGTCAATGCCAGTGGTCGAGGGGCTTCGAAAAGGGCCCAATCATTACATTTCCTTAGCCCTTAGAACTCAGAGCGCATCAGTAAAAAAGACTTCAACAAATATAACCGGTGTAAAACTGTCTAAAACAGGTGTTTGTTCTCTTACACGCTTGTTGTTTGCTGCTCTTACGCTCGGCACGCCGCCCCTCGATCACTCTCCCGACCCCCTCTCTCTGCGGGTTTTCCCCACCCACTTGTGGGCGGAGACCATCCTGAAAGTTCTCCCGGGTTTAAAGATCTTGTGTTTTTTCTGTATGTTTGTAAAACCTAAAGTAAAAGAAATGTGTTATTTTGGGGTATTTGCGTATGACGTCAATTTTTAAACCCCACAAGCGGCTGTTTTTATTATTACATGCTTTTAAAATTACAATAACTTGGGTTTTACGTGACATAGGAACACCAAGCAAAGCTCAGCATGATGTCTGAAACCTCGAGCATCAACACAAACCGGAGGAGCTTCCATATAAGGAGCTGTTTCGTCGTATCAAGATTCAGGATTCAAGATTCATTATTTCAGGATTCAAGATTCATTATCACCGTTTGTTGCACTTCCGGCCCGGATCTGTGCAGCTCGTGTTCTAAGGGTGAAAATATGGCCTATTTGTATACACAGCGGCTTTCTTCTGATGCACAGTTTGCCATCCTCTTGATTTTCACCAGGGTACATTTTCTGACCAAAGAGCCTGCAGTGACACTATCGTGCCTGATACTACAGTAGCGATTGTCGAATGCTCTAAATCTTGTCTTGTCCGGTTGTTTTGCTGCTCTTGTGTTTTTCTAGCACTCTCTTTCATCCAGTTGACTCTGATTTTGTGTTGCACCATGGTCCTGAAGGCACATTGGTTTCACTGTGTGCTGTGTGTATACGGTTGAAATGACAATAAACCTGCTTGACTTGACTTGACTTGACTTGACACTCACCCCAGCACTACCATGTCACTGCCATGCTGAGAACGGTCCATCACCCAAATAACATCTGGACAACAGCGGCCCTGTGGTCAGAAACTGATCAATAGTGAATGGGGTAGAGGGGGCTGATGAGTTGTGTCGCAACAGATCTGTAACTGTACTTCTGTATAGTGGAACTATCAGCTAGGTGTTTCTAATAAAGTCCAGTCATGTTTGTTCTATTTTTAAACATAGTAACAGAATGATTTGAAAATGAAGTTATCCATACACTAATTTACCTGATTCAAATATGAACACCAATACCACATGAATATAACACAACTCAATGTTCTTCTTCAGTCACTTACATTTGGAAACTATTGCGTTTCACTCATATGCATATTTAAATGAAGTAAATTCACATCTGTTTTTCAGTGTAATGTTTTCAGTTGAATTCAAATTAAATTAAAGAGAAATTTGGAATGGCTGAACTAAGGTAATAAAAATATACAGATAAAGAACATTTCAATTAAACAAATATTAGAAAAAGTTACAAACAGAAGCAAGATCTGTACAGTGTGCAAAATGTAATAGAATAGAATCTCTGTGCTGCATAGTTTTACTGGTCAGATAGTAACAAAAAGGTCACAGCCCTCGTGGGCAATACGCAATTAAGAAAAACAGTGGAACCCCACCTCTGCTTGTTTCTCGCCACCGTCCTCCATCTCAGTACTGTCTTCCACCAACATCCAGAGCACAGATCAGCGAATCGACTGGAGCGGTGGCCCTTCACCTGCTGCTCTGACAGCGTGACGGATGAAGGCCATGAACTGCCACCTCTTTAATGGGTTTGTCCAAATGTTTTATGAAATCAAGATAAAATTCAATCAAGCCTCTAACTGCCAATTCTCCGAAAGGGGTGCAAGAGAGGCGAGAATAGGAGAGAGAGAATAAAGAGAGGGAAAGGGAAGGGGACAATGAGTGTGTGAGTGAAATAAAGACTGAGAAAAATAAAATGAAAGTGCATTTTGATTTACTTTCTGAATGGAAGCTGCTAGAGGAGGCGTCGCTCGACTGTAGCTCATGGTTAAATGTGTGTTTTGTGTGAGTTACTGGGGTATGGTCAAAACTGGGAGTGTTTGTGTGTATGTGCATGCGTGTGTGTGTGTGTGTGTGTGTGTGTGTGTGTGTGTGTGTGTGTGTATATATATATGTGTGTGTGTGTGTGTGTGTATGCCAATTTCAGTGTCATTTGACTGTTTATCTGATGATAACTATAATAAGTTATA
>JBBJLS010000011.1:9373208-9384093 GCA_037577275.1 Bryconaethiops microstoma
TGTTTGAAACAGAATTTGTCTTGCCAAGACAATTAAAAGCAAAGCCAAACTTGCCTGAGGCCTCAGTGACCAGAATATGCATCAAGCAGTTCCCTCCTGAATGAGACTTTGGCAGTTGACTAAGCAAGACGACAGTGATTTTAAGATTTAGGCTTTATAGCGTTAACAGGATACGCCTCGGATCAATTAGCAAGCATAGATTTCGAGCATTTTTTGCTTGTTGCTTAATTTTTCTGTAGTTGTACAGCGTGTGACCGTCTCACTTACTACAGAAGATGTGATCGGCATGAGAAATATTGTTGCATGATGCCTTTAAAAAGCTAATTAACCTTCAACAGTCTTGCTTCTGTAGGAGAACATCTCTGTAATGGTCCATGCAGGGGTTTCTGAGTGGCTGTTTCATTCACGATGATTAGAAAACGCATAGCTACCATTACAGTAGAGCCCACTCCACTTTCAACCAATTACCAGTCACACTGGGGCCAGACAAAGGACTCAGAGTTATTAAAATTCCACTCACTGCACCGTGTGTGTGTGTGTGTGTGTATATGTATAGTGATTAGAAGAGAGAGATTGTGTGATAGAAAAGACCACCACTAAACACTGTATTGTGTGTCACCTTCAAGTATAACGGAGCAATTTAAGCTACTAGTTACTTTTTTGTACTTTTGCTTGAGGGCAAGCCCATGATAACCATCTGGTCTTTCAGGAGCCCCCTGCTGATGGCTGACAGAAAAGCAACGCATTTGCTGGGTCTGTCACCCTCAGTGGAGTGTGTTGTAAACCAGTGCTTGCTGTGTGACTGTTACACACCTCATTGACACACTGTCATTAGGGCTGTCGCTATTAATTGTTTATTACTAATCAATCTTTAAACCGACCAAACCATAAAAACATTAAACCATTACAATTGCCTTGCAAATGTTAATTTGCTGGAAAAAGATAAACTAGAAAATCTTTAAAGGACTTCATCTTTTGCAAAACCATATTGTATAAATATATGTGTATCTGTCAGGATCTATTTTTCATTGAAAAACGTATTATCCTCAAATTGCCAAATAATCATTGTTGGTGTTTTTAAAAAAATGTACATTTATATCAAATTTATTTATTTATTTATTTTTAGAACTGGTTTAATTAACCAATCATGAGAGCCCTAACTGTCCAATTTCTTCCATAGGGGCCTGATTGTGCTGAACTCCAATGACTCATACTACATGGAGCCAGAAGGAGGGGAGGAGATTCTCCACCACACCTTCTACCACACAGACGACCTGCCAGTCAATGGGGGCACGTGTGGACACGGACATCACACTGGACCTGAAAACCTGCTTGGCGGTCTCCTTAAACCTTTGCATCAAAGGGTCTGTTGTCAACCACTTGATAAAAGCCTTATTATGTATTATGAATTCACTTCACAGTTAAAACCCAGGACATTATCAGAATATTTTTTTTACAGGTAATATCAGTCACATTTTAAATGGAGTTTTATGAGGATGCATGACATGCTGGTAAACAGGAAATGATGTTCTTAGCAGTTAGAGTCAACATCTCCTTTCTGTTTCATGTACGGAAAGGCGTGACTGCAACTTTTCTCTTGTAAAAACTGAAGACACACTATTAAACACAAAAACAGGCCGCTTTGCTTGCCGTGATGCACAGAAGTGGCCATGCACAGGGTATATTTAAAAACTCGTCTGTTTAAAAATGCAGTTTTGTTATCTGTAATATGTATTTCTTTTTATTTCATAGTTTATTGTTTCCATGAGGCCACCCAGTCATGTACTAGGTCTCGTGCAGATCAGTTACTGGGTCAGCTTTACTTAGCTTTTGGCTATGGCAGTGTTAAGCTCTTCCCATTTAATCCTTTTACATTCCTTGGTAAAAGGGCATGTGTGAAAGAAGCTAAAAAGACTTGTATTCTTAAGGGCTTCTTCAACACACACACACACACACACACACACACACACACACACACACACACACTTGCACGCAAATGCAGCGTTCAAAAAGTGCAATTTGGATGACATTAGGAATGAAGAAGAGTAAAAAACTGCTTTTTTGAAACAGGTTACCCAGTGTCAGGGCTATTTTCAACCTTTTACTCTGTGGTTCTTTTTTGATAATGTTATTTTTTTTCGTAGACTTTTACTTTGTGTCCAAGGTACATGAATAGGAATAGAATTCTGATGAAATGAATCAATAATGAGCTTTTAGCGATCTGAATTCTGGTGCCACTCAAAAATGATCGTAGTGCATGGCAACAATGAAGGCAGCAGGGTGCTTCTTTTATATAGACAGAATACAATAGAAAGCCTGGCACCACAGAAATATCCAGTTCCACATGCTGCTCCATTTTACTGCGAGTTTAACGGGGACAAAGCCAGACTCTATGAATTTATCACCAGCGGTATGTTAGATAAGAGTTAAAGTGCTAAAAAGAAGCTCATCTCAGCAGAATATATCTACAAGTGTCTTTAGATTCATAACACTGAGTCATCATCATTACTATCAAACGCACTTTGTCTGCTGTGCATCGTGGCACGTACTGTGTTCAAAGAAGCAACTTCTCTCACGCACGCACAGTTGAGTGACAGCATAATCATGCTCTCTTTGCGGCTATAGTTACTGAACCAGGACTGCTCGTGTACGAGAACATTTCATTCTGCTGAGAAAGGGAGTCACTCGCTCTGCTTTTCCAGTTTGGGGAACTTTATAGGACCCCACACTGAGAGCTACACTGAAGTGCTTGGTGTTTTGAATAAGAACTTAATTTTATAACAACAGTTTTTGTTTGGGGTAAAAATGCTCGGGACAGCCATCTTAGACAACACAAGGACTGTAGAGAGCTGATCTTGGATCTGATTTCTCTGAATTTATGATGACCTTCGTCACCAAAACTGCTTCTAGATCAGCTCAGGTGGTTTGTGAAAAGAGGCTGTTGTTTAAAAAGGCTGTCTGTGGCATTGTATTAATTGACTAATGACTTCTAGTGTTCAGTAGCAATGTTAGCCTTGTAGCTAAACTGAAGTAGTAATATTCGGACACCAGGTGTGTCTTGGCTGACTAATTACGTCTGGTTTGGGGAAATTTGTGTAAATACGATTTTTTGCCGAACTATTTCTTTAAAACTAGTTTATCCAATCAGACTGAAGAAGAGTGACAAGAAGTGGTGAAAGTTGCAAGAGATTTTGGCCTCTGCTCTGTGTTTGTCAGGGTTTTTTTGTGCCTGCTTACACAGCAGTACTGTTGTCTTAGGCGAGCAAAAGCAACTCATGTTTTCTATACTAAATAAACAGCATCAGGTTGGCCATAAACCAATAAACAGAAAGGACCTATTCTGCTGTCTTCATTAGTTAAAATGGCTTTAATATGTCAGATTCAATCCAGTCGTTAATATTGGGTGAAGTCGTTTAGGCTCTGTCGAGAACAGCAAATATGACATTCTAATGAAGGCATTTTAAGTTAATGAGTAGCGCGTTGGTCCGTTGTGTATTTTGGCTCAGCAGAACCCCAGGAAACCAACAGCTCATTTTTGCAAGCGGGAAAATACAGAAGCCCAAAAGTTCACAAAGCAGTTCTGATGTGTGATGTTAATGAGAAGTTCGGAATGGTGTTTGGTTGTGAAAGATGGATTTCCCTCTAGGTCTTTACACGCGCAGAAAACCCATTCACACAGTAGATTATTCCCGACTGGATCATGTTTTTTCTGGCCTGCTCTTTGAGAAGATTCATCAAAATCCACTCTCGTATTCTAAGATTGAATCAATGACTCACGTATGCAAATCAGACTAATTACTTCTTCTCTTTCATTCGTCTTTCACTTGAAAGACATATTTTATAGAACACACTCCAGCTCACACAGATTTAAACGGCCAGTCTTGGCTGACTTAATGAGGCTTTGAGATGAGTGGACACTTTTCATTTTCGTTTTACATCTTGGTAAAAACAAGCTCGTCTCCATCATGCTGTGGGACAGTGCGACGGAATCAGTCTGGCAGATTAGCGGAGATGTGGATTCTGGGAAATGACACGAGGACAGCAGTACTAGTGACTCTGTCAATGACTGCCTTTCCTTTGTCCAGTGATATATTCCAGAGCCCGCCTGCGTTCACTCCCATTCAAAATATCTCTGACTCAGTCCCTCCATTCGCACAGCAATGCAAATGAATTTTTTGAAAAAGACAGCTGTCCTTTACATCAGGATTGGTGAACAAGTATAAATGGCCAAAAAAATAGAATGAATAGAATAAAATTTCCATTTTACAGTTTACAAAACAATCTCAGATTATGTAGTCATAGGTAGACGTGTTTGTTATATGTACTGCACATATATATATATATATATATATATATATATATATATATATATATATACATATATATCACTAAGAATCTTCCGGCTGAAAGAAATCAGTTTGCCACAGCAATGTTCCAACATCTAGTTTAAAGTCTTCCCAAAAGAGCAGAGACTCTTACAGCAGCAAAGAAGGGCATTAATACCCTGGATTTTCGTTACTGCCCACGCTGTACATAATGCCACTTATGGCCAGCTTTTAAAGCATAATTAATAAAAAGCAATGATTATAAAAAATTGCATTTTATATGAAGAGAGAAAGTGACCTGACCAAAGGAACAACATATTCTTAAGTCTGTTTACTTTTACAGGTGAAACGAAATGCCTGGGGCACAACCAAGTACATGGAGCTTTATATAGTAGCTGACAACGCACTGGTAAGCACATGATGTTTTTGCACCCACCGCTATGTTAATTACAGCTTATACAGAAGGCAAAATGATATGCAGTGTTCTCACTCTTAACTCTACAGTTAATCTGGGCCTTAGAATAGAGGTAGAGGAAAAGCTGGCGTGGGCTTTGAATTTGATATTAGCAAAGGTTTAAGGGTTCTTTATACAGTAACCAACCACATGCTATTTTAATAGTGTTTGACTTTCTCCATCCCCCTTACTTTATGATTTTTTTTCTGGTTTCATTTGCTCCATGGCTCTCTTTCTTCATGTGATCACAAGTGGAGATATTGATAGTCGTACTGATGAAAAGAGAGCTACCAAGCAATGTAATTACTTTCACGGAGTTATTTTCTTTTAAATAGTTACTCATCTTTCTTTAAATACATCAGCGGGATTCAGAGGGAGCGTGCAGGCTTCGACTATTGCTGCAGCAACCCGTAACATTTAGCCAGTGGTTTAATAGGCCACTTATCATGCAAGCATTTTGCCAATATCAATTTATTTATATAGAGTGTTGTGTAAATTTAATACACAGCCCTTAATAGCATGACTTTATGTTAACTACTATATATGATTGCAGAGGTTGCAACACACACACGCGCACACACACACACACACACACTTTTATATATGTGTGTGTGTGTGTGTGTGTGTGTGTCTCTGTGTGTATAATAATTTCCTTATACAACTTTTAAAATGAATAAATAAATGCTTTTTTGTTGTGCGAGTATGTTATAAACAAGTTTTAATCGTTTTATCTACAAGAATAAACAAGAATCGTATAATGTTTATCAATTAATGTTTCTCATTATGTCTTTGATTTTTCAGTACAAAAAGCAAAACAGAGACTTTGAAAGAACCAAACGAAGAATAATGGAAATTGCCAATTATGTTGATAAGGTATGGGAGAGCATCACACTTGACACTATGAAATAGATCAGTTCATTTCAGTTCATTCATGCCACAAGCTACACTTAATAAACGGCAAGTCACAGCACTGATGGTGTTTTGTTTTTGATTGGTCAGTTCTACAGAGCTTTGAATATCCGAGTCCCTCTGATTGGTCTAGAGGTGTGGACAGACCATGATCAGTGCATCATCAATGAGGAACCCAACGCCACTCTGTGGTCTTTCCTTCAGTGGAGACAGAAGCTCAAGTCCCGCAAGAGACATGACAATGCACAACTCCTCACGTTAGTCACAATCTCTCAAATCTGGTAACAGCCTTTAAAAATGGTGTACAAATCAAAAGTTAAACTCCGTCAGAGCCAGGTTGTCAGTATTTTTTACTGTGACATTAATTTTCTTTTGTTAATGCGGTAAGGAGTTCCATTCACAAATAACAGCACTTTTTTACAATAACTCTACCGAGCACCGGTTCCCAAGTAATGACTCACTTCATACAGCAAACCGTTACTGTTTTTCTACTTTAGCACATGCAAAAACCGCAAATTGAATGTGTCACATAACCTTTATAAGAGAGCATCATATTTGTAACCCATTTGGTCAGATTCTGGAGTGGAGTATGACTAGCCTGCATCACATTCTGAACCTGTTTTCTAGGGACAATTGTTCTATGCCAGTTGCTTTCTGTGACTAAATCACAGTTGTGTGTTTATGTTTTCCACCATAAGTAACCCCCTCTCATGCTCTATTGCTTGAATACACATTTCTGTTTAATTCAAATAAAGCTGTAAATTAGAGAAAATCAGCTTTCCTGCAAATGTAAGCAAGCTTCCTCCTTTTTTCCCCCGTTCATTACTGAACATATGTTTTCGGCTCAGTACACTCAGTCATCGTTTGCTACCTTTAGATACACTTTGCTACCTTTTCACTGGTTTTTATTGGTTATTGCTTGTGACATTTAGTTTGCGCGTAACTAAGATGTACGTTTATACTAATTCCGCGCCACACACAAAGACGTTGCTTTCAAAGCAAATTCCACAGTCTTGCTTTATCAGTGATCAATAACTGGCCCTTTCTCATTTCTGCACTCACATCAGTTGGTTCATTACGCTCCACAGTTTGCTGCATAGTATAATTACATGCTCATGTTTATTGATGTGTTTTTCTTTTCTCCCTGCCAGCGGGGTGATATTCAAGGGCACCACCATTGGCATGGCACCCCTGGAGGGCATGTGCAGTCTTGAGAACTCTGGCGGTATTAACGTGGTAAGACAACCCATGGACATCTTTTTGGACTTTACCGTTGTACAGTTGTAATCATTAAGTCTGTGTTCAGTTGTATGTGTGTGTGTGTGTGTGTGTGTGTGTGTGTGTGGGTGCTCTGTATGTGGTGTGTGTGTGTGTCTGCGTGTGTGTGTGTGTGTGTGTGAGTGTATGTGTAATTTTGGTGTACAAGGGGGTCTGATTAAGAGATCAATATCTCTCACACAGCTGATTAGGCTCTAATGGGCTCTATTAGCTTGCTCAGTGGCAGAGAAGAGGCTGTGTGGAATACTAATAGGAAGAGATGGATTCTAGTTTTCCATTAAAAGTGAACAGATTCATATTAATGAAGAAACATAGCATTTAAGCTTTGTTAAAAAACAAGCCCACTCCCTTTAGTTACTTTTGAGGCAGAGTATTTACAATACTTCATGCCCAAAAAAGCATGTGCTTGAAGGGGAATTTCACTGTTTTTTAACATTTCAGAGTGGTTTGATTTGAAATGCTCCATGTCCCATGCCAGAATGGTTCACAATGGTAGTAATACGAACCCAACATCCAAATGTTTACTGCATCTCACCAAAAAGGCAAAATGATTAGGAATACACTTTCCAGTCTCCAAGACGTTGTTTCAAGATATGTTTTATATGGTAGAATGTAGAACTGAAAGAATACTTATTTACTATTTGACCTTGATCAATATTACATAAAACGTCAAAGACACATGTAGGGTCACTAGTTATTTTGAATGGCGTTATAGACTTGATGATCCCACCACCACTGTAAAGTTTTTTTCGCCACCACTGTAAAGAGTCAGAAAGTAGTAGTAGTCATAGTAGTCACTACAAAATGTTTTTGTTTTTCAGTAAATAACTGAATACGTCAAGGGTTCCAGGGATAAAGTTATGACTCAACCGTACTTTTATAATTGCTTTACATTGAATATCACAGGTACAATATCATTTTGAAAGGTTTCCAGTGGGGTGCCAACCTCATAAAAGCAGGGGAAGTGTAATACTGCTACATGCCACATTTCATCTTTGATCTCATAAAGACAAACAGGAATAGTGGTGCTGGTGTTCACAAAATCAGTGCTGCATGCTCATAGTCACTGGATTACCCTACAGTGAAGCGGCAGAGACAGAGAAAGACACACAGAGTCACACAGAGAAAAAAAAAAAAGGACATTTTGATTTCACCATTTTGTGCTTCCTGTTGGATTAAAGCAATTCTCAGCCTTGTCTAACTTTATTTTGGAAAACAATAACTTAAATTTACCCACTGATCAATAAAACTTCACATTTTTGACATTGCACAGCAACCCATTATTTCCACCTTTTTAACTCTGTGAGCAAGTATGCAGTTACTGTTTCATTTGTTATCCAAAATCATTTATGCAGACTCTCTCAGAAAGACACAGGCACTGGATGAAAAAGAACAATGTTTAATATTTAAATGTAAATACTACATTTTACCAAATTGAATCATTTACATATTTAAATATGTATTTTTCAAGATATTAGGGGCCATGCTTGTTTCAAACTCCATGTGGTTGTATGGTTATTAGTTACTGTTATTTTTAATCTTTTATGACAGATTTTATCTTGAATTATTTCTCTGATTCAAGATGGAGAAGAAGAAAAAAAAACGATCCGTGAAAAATGACCGCCTGAAAATATAGCCTGAACACCTTCCGAATCCTAAGTGACTTGTCTAACGCTAATGGCCTCTAATAGCACAGGGATATGTCGTAATCTCTGTAAACCTAATCACCATTAACAGCATATTCCAAGTGGCTGCTCGCCCCATAGCGCCTGTCCATTCCCCGCATCCGCAAATCGAAAATAACTGATGTGGAATTGTCTAATTGCCAAGTGGCGATTTTGTTCCAACCTTAGAAAATTGGCTCTTAGTCCAAAAATATGTCAGACCACATATACGCATATACATATATATATATATGCAGTATATACCACTTTGGAAAAAATGCAAGTAGGTGCCAGTGTTGAACTAAAAAGTGTTGCTATAGTTTTTAAGAGCTACTAACAATATTTCTACTAATTTCCAAATAAAAATATTGTTCTTTAAAGCATAATTTTAAAGGTAATGGCAATACTTGAATAATTCAAAGAAAACAAATATCTTGTTCGCTCTTAAACAAAATTGCAATTATTACCTTTGACGTACTTCTAGTAGTGTTTTACCATCCAACTGGTCACATTACAAGAGGAGAGTGTTGATTACAGCAGTATTTTATACTTTCCCCCCAATTGATAAGATTTGATTCAGATGATCACTAATCAGTACCTCATGAAGCAGAATGAGGCGCTTGTGGTCGAATTTAACAGACATTGGCATGGAATGGTTGTCATACTTAAAGAGATGCTGTAGATTCAGTGTACACCAACATACGCATAAGTAATAAATAAGTGAAGACGTGAAATGTGTGCTTAAAACAGAATATCACAAGAACTGGGCACAAGACCTTCACAGATCAAATAATGCTATTTGGAGTTACTCATGGGTGTGGCCAGATTGCAGGCTTATTTATTAAATTCTCTTATTTTCAACACTTGATGCTTTGGGTTTGGATTCTTTTTTACTTAAAACTTACATAATGCTAAACAACTAGTCTCAGTTTATCTAACACCTAACTTGTTAGAAACGAGGTGCCTACGCCGCGCCTCCAGCGTTCACAGCCACCGGACTGGTGGAGTCCTGTCACATCCCACGTTTTGTTTGGCGCACTGCTAGGCGGCGCACCTGTTTTACGTTGAGCCCTCGTGTTCTCCTCAGACTGACATCATCAGGTTTTTCTCATGTTTCCAGGTGTCTCCCCTCATTAGTTAAGTATGTAATTATTGTCTCGTGCTTCTGATTGGTCCTTGTCTGATTGGTCCTTGTGTTATTAAAAGCTACCTTGATTTGAGTTAACTCCAACATTTGTATCCTCCTTCCCTGAGGTGACACGACATGAGATTTTGCAAGGAAAGCGATAGTGAAGGTAGACTCAATGATTAAATGTAGTGAAGAAGCATGGCCGGGAGGTACAGAAAAATATCTATCACTAAAGTGTTAACATCTGAGTGCCAAGTGTTCAGAAAAGGTGACTGGAGTAGGAGATCAGAGGGAGGTAGAGAAAGAGCCAATTTGTCTGTCATAGCTGTGTATTAGGGGCAAAGGAAACCCATCAGTGGAAGCTGTTAATTGGCTTTGTAGGACGAGAGAAATGGAAGCGTGTGACACCGTGACGGACAGGATCCATTTGTGAATCTAGTGCATTCACTCTTTCCATCCATTTTTAGATTACTCTGCACTCACCCTCTACCCCAGCAGAGTATCAAGCAATAATGTGGTTATCTGTGCTTAAACTGGTGTTTTTCACGTCATGCCTGGCAGATACATAGCGTATAAAATGTGTGCAGATGCACCTGAAATGATCTAAGAGGTGTGATTAAGACTCACTAAATAATTTAAATAATGACATTAGAAAAAAATAAGAGACCACTGCAATTTATTTTTAGATCAGCATCTCTATGAGTATAACAACCATTCCAACACAAGCACCTCATTCTGCTTTATGAGGTACTGATTAGTGATCACCTGAATCACAAAGTATAAAAACACTGCTGTAATCAATACTCTTCTCTCACAATTAGACCAGTTGGATGGCAAAACACTACTAAGAGTACGTCAAAGGTAAGTGCAGACTTTAAGGTTTAATTCAAGGGGTTGTACAAAAATATATGATTAAACGTAGGAATTGTAGCTATTTTTATACAAACACTCCTCATTTCAGGGGCTCAAAGGTAATTGGACAAAAATATTACCCTAAATATTACTTTTCAATATTTTGTTGAGAATCCTTTGCAGGCAATGACTGCCTAAAGTCTGGAACCCATGGACATCACCAAACGCTGGGTTTCCTCCTTTGTGATGCTTTGCCAGGCCTTTACTGCAGCTG